>PVIY010055171.1:0-13860 GCA_004026745.1 Myrmecophaga tridactyla | reverse complement strand
CACCCCGGGGAAAGTTGTTGGAACCCAGGGGCCTGGAGAGAAGACCAGCAGAGACCATCCTGTGCCTTCCACGTAAGAAAGAACCTCAGTGGAAAGTTAGCTGCCTTTCCTCTGAAGAACCAATAAAATAAATCCCCTTTTATTAAAAGCCAATCCGTCTCTGGTGTGTTGCATTCCGGCAGCTAGCAAACTAGAACAAATATGCAACTATGTGATGATATTGTGAATTGCTGAGTGTATGTGTTGGGAATGTTTGTGTTTCTTATAATTTTTTTAATAAAAAATTAAAAAAATAATTAATTGGTACAGAATTTCTGTAGTACTAAAGTTTTGGTAATGGGTGGTGTTGATGGTAGCAGAATATTGTGACTGTAATTAATAGCAATGAATTATATATTGGAATGTGGTTAAAAGTGGAAATTTTAGGTTGTATATATATGTTACTAGAATAAAAATTAAGCAAACATAGGACTGTGCAACACGACATTGAACCCTAATGTAGATAATAGGCTACAGATAATCAGACAATTATAAAAATGTTTTTTCAATCGTAACAAATATACCACACTAATGCAAGGTGTTAATAATAGGGTTGTATATGGGAACTCTATACATTATGCATGATTTTTCTGTAAACCTACAATGTATGTAATTTAAAGAAATAAATACTCAGAGGGGAAAATGAAATTGATCAATTGACTTTTTAGACCATTTATTTTAAAGTTTATATATAGGTGTTTGGTACATCTTAAAACAATATTAAGTAATTAGTAAAAAACTAAGTAATTTTATAAAAGACATTTATTAACCATAGGTAAATAACATATATAAAAAAGGAAATAATTTAACTGGCTCTACGTTAAGAAATATTTTCATAGTAATAAAAATGTAAAGAAGGCTGCTAAAATATAGGATTTGTTTAAAATTGAGAGGGGGAGGATGTATTTGCAGATAATCAAAAAAGAAGACTATGTAGATGTTCCTTGTACCATTATCTGTTTTTGTTGGCATATGAAAATTGCTACAAGAAAAAATTAAAATTGTAATAATTTTATTGAAGACAATGATTTCTGATGTAATAAAATTGACTATATTAGAGTTGGGCAGCAGAGATGTGTGTGTCTAGGGAAATTCATTAAAAATAAACTAAATAATCACTTGCCTCAAAAAATACAAGTATCATGCACGTATTATTTAGAAATAGGAACACAAATTTCGGAAGAAACTACAGAAAAGTGGGTAAGAGAACTACTGTTTTTATCTTTTAAATGTTAATCATTTAATTTTTTAACTAAATTTAAGTAGTACTTTGATTTTTCAGGTGGTATACGGTCTTGAAATGATACGCTACAATGATTGATTTCACGTTCTTTCAAAAATATCTATGAAACATATTTAAAGGTAGATCAAATGGTATAATAGACTATACAAAAACGTCAACTCATTCCAAAACAAAATTTACAGGTTATCAGTCCCCTTTTTTAAAATGTTAACAAAGAAATTTACTTCAAAATTTATCCTTTGTAAGTTTTTCAATTTCAAAGTACACTTTACAGAAAAGCACATCTCCCTCAGAAATAATTAAGAAAAGTAGAAATCCTCTCTTACCTCACTACCAGAGATAACAGTGTTAACAGGCTGCTGAATGTGATTTCAAATAGGTTTTCTATGCACAGCCGACTACTAATCTTTTAACAGAATTTTTTTTAAATCTTTTTTTAATTAAAAAAAGTTTTTTAAAAATATGACAACAAAGAAACACAAACATTCTTAACATATGATCATTCCATTCTACATATATAATCAGTAATTCACAATATCATCACATAGTTGCATATTCATCATCATGATCATTTCTTAGAACATTTGCATCAATTCAGAAAAAGAAATAAAAAGACAACAGAAAAAAATTCATACATACTGTACCCCTTACCCCCTTTCTTTTTTTAAATTTATTTAATTTTTATTTATGATACATAACCACACACAAACACATTCTTATCATATGATCATTTTGTTCTTGTTATATAATCAATAACTCACACTATCATCACATAGTTGTATGTTCATCATCATGATCATTTCCTAGAACATCTGCATCAATTCAGAAAAAGCAATAAAAAGACAGAAAAAAATCCATACACACCATACCCCTTACCCCTCCCCTTCACTGATCACCAGCACTTCAATCTACTAAATTTATTTTGACATTTGTTCCCCCTATTATTTATTTATTTTTAATCCATCTGTTTTACTTGTCCATTGATAAGGCAGACAAAAGGAGCATCAGACACAAGACTCTCACAACCATACAGTCACACTGCAACAGCCATATCATCATACAATTATCTTCAAGAAACATGGCCACCGGAGCACAGCTCCACATTTTCAGGCAGTTCCCTCCAGCCTCTCCATTACAACTTGACTAAAAAGGTGATATCTTTTTAATGCGTAAGAATAACCCCCAGGATAACCCCTCAACTCTGTTTGGACTCTCTCAGCCACTGACACTTTATTTTGTCTCATTTCGCTCTTTCCCCTTTTGGTTGAGAAGATTTTCTCAATCCCTTGATGCTGAGTTCCAGCTCAATCTAGGATTTCTGTCCCACGTTGCCAGGAAGGTCCATACCCCTGGGAGTCATGCCCTACGTAGAGAGGGGGAGGGCAGTGAGTTTGCTTGCTGTGTCTGCCAAGAGAGAGAGGTTCTCTTGGAGGTGACTCTCAAGCCTAATTTTAAGTAGGCTTAGCCTATCCTTTGCAGGATTAAGTCTCATATGAACAAACCCCAAGATTGGAGGCCCAGCCTATTGCTATGGCTGTCCCCACTGCCTGTGAGAATATCAAGAATTCTCCACTTGGGGAAGTTGAATTTTCCCCCTTTCTTACCATTCCCCCTAGGGGACTCTGCAAATACTTCCCTATTCACCGTTCAAATCACTCTGGGATTTATCTGGGCATCACTCTGGACAAACCTACAAAATCTCATGCCCTATGCAAGGTTCCAAGTACTGTGGTTTAACAGAATTTTTTAAAAGAGACATTTTAGATCTACAAAAAAATTTCTCAGAAAGTACAGAGGGTTTCTCCACCAAACAGTTTTTCCTATTAACATTTATATTGGTGTAGTACATTTGTTACAGTTGATGAACCAATGTTGATATATTATTATCAACTAAAGTCCATAATTTATGTTAGGATTCACTTTGTGTTGTACAGGTCTATGGGTTTTTACAAATGCATATGGCATTCATTCACCATTACGTATCATACAGAATAGTCTCACCGCCCTAAAAATGCCCTGTGTTCCATTTATTCATCCCCACTTTGAGAACTTCTAGTATCACTGATTCTTTTTCTGTCTCTACAGTTTGTCTTCTTCAAAATGTCATTTAGTTGGAATGATACAGTATGGAGATTTTTCAAACTGGCTCCTTTCACTCAATTATATGCATTTAAGGTTCCTCCATGTCTTTTTGTAGTTTGATAGCTCATTTGTATTTACTGCTGAGTAATATTCCACCTTACAGATGTATCAGTTATTTATCTATTCATCTATGGAAGGGCATCTTGGTTGCTTCCAACTTTTGGGAGTTATGAATAAAGCTCCTATAAACATTCATGTGCATGTTTTTGCATGGACATAAGTTTTCAATTCATTCAGATAAATACCTAGAAGTGCAATTGCTGGATCTTATGGTAAGCCATAACTTTGTAAGAAACTGCCAACTGTCTTCCCAAAGTAGTTACACCATTTTGCATACCCACCCCCATCCCCACAATGAATGAGAGTTCCTGTTGTTCCACATCCTCACCAGCATTTGGTGTTGTCAGTGTTTTGAATTTCAGCCATTTAAATAGAGTTTATTATCTTAATGTCCACGATGTTAGCTGTGATGGCCCCTCTTTCATTCCTGATATTAGCAATTTGTATCTTCTCTTTTTTCTCCTTGCCATAGATTTATCAATAATATTGATCTTTTCAAAGAACCAGCTTTTGCTTTTGTTGATTTTCTCTATTAATTTCCTGCTGTTAATTTCACCAATTTCTGCTCTAATTTCTGTATCTACAAAACTTTAATAAAGGTCCCAATCAAGATGGAGGAGTAAAACTGCTTTAGGGCTCTGTGACCCTCATAGAAGCCTTGAACAACCAGCAAGAACTGACAAAAAATCTTTCTTAGAGCTCCAGACAACAGCTGAAGGACTGCAGTACAAGGTGAACATCAAATCAAGAAAAAGCGTTCTTAAGAGTGGTAGGATCTTATGGCACCTTGGCTCCCCAACCACTCACCCACTCCCAGGGCAGATCACTGGCCCTGATTCCAGAAGGGGCAGAGTAACCTTCATGCCTATGCAGGGAACATGTGTATCTGGCCCAATCTGTCTGGTGGTGGCCTGAGAGACTAGCCATCCCGATCTTGCTCTGCATATAGAAGGCAGCTCAGAGAGCTTTTGAACAGAACACTGTGGGAGAACAGTCAAATTGTGCTGCTTGGGCCAAGGGATTTCTAGCTATTGATATGACAGTGTCATGCCCTGGACTGTGAGGAAATTATTTCCTAGTGCAGAGGGGACATCTGTGTCTGTGTAAATGGGGAAATTCCCAAGACCACACAAGAGGCATGCCCAAGACAAGAGGCAGGTACAGAAAGTCCAAGGGAGGTCCCTACCCTTTGGCCTGGATCTATTCTCATACAACACACTGAATGGATAAGCCCTGAAGGAGAGCATCAATCCAGGTCAATTTGCAAAGACTGGAAGAAGTATTTTATTATCCCCCATTATGCATTAAGTACCCAGCATTTTTTGTTGTTGTTAGCTCCAAGTATTTAAGGAAAACTGGATCATAACACTAGTTCGATATAAGCTTAAGGAACAGATAAAGAATGCAAAGTTTAAATATCAAAATGTCCAGATTTCAACAAAAGGTTACTAAATATACAAACAGGAAGCAATGGCCCAGACAAAGGAGAAAATTAGTACATTATAAATCATCAACCAGGAGGACCACCCCTGAGACATACCACACCTGAGACTTAAAAAAGTGGACCTAAATATGCTCAAGGAGATAATGGAAAACATGGATAAAGAATTAATGGAAATCAGGAAAACAACAGATGAACACAAAGAGACTATCAACAGAGAGACAGAAATTATGAAACGAAACCAAACAGGGATGAAGACCACAGTCACAAAAATTAAAAATTCCCTAGAGGAGTTCAACAGCAGTCTGGAGCTGGCAAAAGAAAGAATCAGTGAACTTGAAGATAAGACAATTGTAATTGGAATCATTCAAAAGAGAAGAATGTAGAAAAGTGAGCAGAGCTTGAAGAACTTGTGAGGTACCATCAAGTGTACCAATATACACACTGGAGGAGTCCCAGAAGGAAAAAAAAAAAGGAGCGAGAGAGAGAGAAATGAGCAGAGAGAATGGTCAAGAAAATAATGACTGAAAACTTTCCAAAATTAATGAAAGACATGAAGATAGACATCCAAGATGCTCAACAAACTCCAGCAGGATAAACCCAAATTGATCTACATAGCAGCTTATTTTAATCAGATTATTGAATACCAAAGATAAAAAGAGAATTTTAAAGTGCTGAAAGCAAAAATTTTCCACCTAAGAATTCTATATCCCACAAAACTGTCTTTCAAAAATGAGGGAGAGGGCAGGCCATGGTGGTGCAGTAGGCAGAGCTCTCACCTGCCATGCTGGGCTGCCATGCCAGGCTCAATTCCCGGTGCCTGACATGCAAGTAATAATAATTTTTTTTTTAAATGAGGGAGATATTATTAAGACATCCCCAGATATACAAAAGCTAAGAGAGTTCATTACCAGTTGACTGGTCCCACAAGAGATGCTAAAGAGACTTCTGTAGGTTGAAAGGAAAGGGCAATAGAACACAGATTGAAGCTGTATGAAGAAATAAAGATCTCTGGTTAAGGTAACAACATGGGTAAATACAGGGTCAATATAAATGTAAGTACAATTGTATATTTGATTTGTATTTCTACTTTTTACCTCCTGTATACAGCGTCAAAAAGGCAGATGAACAAAATGCAATAAACCATGAAACATATTATACAAACAGGTTTACAATGATTACTTAGATATTT
Source organism: Myrmecophaga tridactyla (assembly GCA_004026745.1). NCBI lineage: Eukaryota > Metazoa > Chordata > Mammalia > Pilosa > Myrmecophagidae > Myrmecophaga > Myrmecophaga tridactyla. Next base: position 7,743 of record PVIY010055171.1, on the reverse strand, counting down.
TTTTAATATGCCTATGGATAAGCTAACTAAGATATCCATTTAGGTGGTTAAGATTTCCATATGTTAATTATAAAAATATTTGTATCTTCTTATTTTCCTGAAATAAGAAAAATATTTAGTAACATAGGTCATTACTAAAGCAATGCAGATATTTGTAAGAACTTTCTACTTGATATTTTGATAACATTCACAGTTTTGAGAGCCAATCAAATGGCATTTAAATTAGTTTTTAATACTTAGAATTTAAGAACTTTGCAAACTAAATATGTAGATTTTTTCCTTGTTGCCTTAATTTTTAATTGGTTTACGAAACTTACAAACAAAAGCTTTAAAGTTATATGGATAATTTATTTAAATATGCATATGGTTAAGCTAACTAAGATAGCCATTGATGGCTATCTTGTTGGTGGTTCTAAGTATATTGTTTGTTTTCTTAAATAAAAAATATTTTAAAAATTTAAAAATGTAATAAACCAGTGATTTTGGACTCATAATGTATAAACATGTAATCTGTGACAAGAACTATACAAAAATGTGGTATCAAAGCAAATTAGATTGTTAAAGATTTAGGATGTTAAATTTACGCTCCATAACTACGAAGAAAATATCTTTCTCACAGAGAAAGAAACTTAGAGTACAAGTTGCCGGGGGCAGAGGGCAGAGAGAATGGGTAGTTAACGTATAATGGGTGTAGGTTTTCTGTTTGGAGAGATGGGAAATTTTTGGTAAGGGAAGGCGGTAAGGTGTTGCAATATTGTAAATGTGATTAATCCCACTGATTAATCCCATACACTTGAGAGAGGCTGAGATGGAAAAGTTTCTACTGTATCTATATTCCTATTAATTTTAAAAACAAAGAGCAACTAAAGAGACAATAACGATTAAATGCAATATACGATCTTGGATGGGATCTAACAAGGGAGGAGAAATGGCTCAAAGGGACATTACTGAGGCATGTGAAAAATGGGAAGCTTTATGTCAGTGTTAAATTGCTTGAATTTGATAACTGCACTTAGATGGTTACATAAGTGAATATCTTTGTCCATAGGAAATGTACACAGAAACATTAAGTATTCAAGGAACATGATGTATAAAACCTACACTAAAAATGTTCAGAAAATGGACTGAACAGTAGACACACAGAAAGCAGGATAGATGACAGAATGACACTGCAAAGAGGGCACAGGAGTATGCTGGGGTTCTCTACATGGGATTTACTTTATTTTTCTAACTATTCTGTAAGTTTGAATATATTTCAAAATAAAAAGTTAAAAGAAACTTTAAATAAGGACAAAGATAAGAGCTAAATAAATGGAGAGTCACAGCACAATCTTGGAGATAAAGATTCAATATTACATAGATGTCAGTTATCTCAATCTCTAAATTCAGCGCAGTCATAATCACAATCAAATGGCATCATCAGGTAAAACAAATATTGTAAAATGTTAATGGTAAAATCTAGATGGTAAGTACATGAAGGTTCACTACAAAATTCTTTTTACTTTCCTGTATGTTTAAAATTTTTCATTAAAAAATGTTGGAGGAAATGCCATCAAAATTTTTTATGGAACTTAACAGGCTGAATCTGAAATTCCTCTGGAAGGGAAAAAGTACAAAATAGCTGTGAAAACTCTGAAACAGAACAGTAAGGAGGAGATTGCTTTAACAGACATTAAAAAATACTTTAAGTTTGAATAATTAAAATATTGTATTATCAGTAAGAGAAATGATAAGTGGATATATGGATCATCTAGACAGATTTCTGTATACATGGGATTTTTAGAATATGGAAGATGTATTATTTTTAAATCAGTTGGGAAAGATAGACAAATTAATAAGTATTAGGACAACTGAGTTCAAGCCCTAACTCAAATCATAAAGAACAGTAATTTTCAAATAGATTTAACAGATAAATATAACCAACAAAAATAAAAATATATTGGAAAAAACAGGATTTTTTTTGAGAATTTATTTTTAATTTGTAGTGAGGAAGTTCTTCCTATGCAGGATTCAAAACCTGAAAACATCAAAGAAAAAGGTTGATTGATTTGACTACATAAGTGTTACAAACTTTTGAATATTAAAAGAAACCATTGGTAAGGTTTAAACACAAGTTTCATACTGGGAGAAAATATATAAAACCATATATATTTATAATATATAAATATTATAAACAATATTTATACTTATAAGGGCTCATATAAATAAAAATAAGACAAAAATACTAGAAAAGGAGGCAAAGAAATAAACGAGCAAGATAGATAAGCTATTTGTAAAAAACAAACTGTAAACTAGAAAAGATGTTCATCCTCACTAATGATTAGGGAAACTAAATAAAAAATTAGGTTTTCCTCTCTCCTTGGGATTGGCAAAACTCAGAAAGACAGACCATGCAGTGCTCACACATCACTGGGGAAAGTATCAATTAGTAAAATTTTTATGAAGTACAATTTAGCAATAGCCATTAAAATTTAAAAAGGCATATTCTTTGATTTAGCAATTTCACTTCTAAGAAACCACAGAATCTGATTAAGCACAAGTTCTCAAAGATGTCAGTAAGGTGACTCGTATCATTTATTCACATGAATAATGTCCATTTGTAAGGTAATGATAAAATTAAAAATAGTACATACATTTGAGGAAATGAAATGTAGACATTTAAAAGGAGGATAAAGGCCTATGAATACTGATGCAAATACATCTCCAAGATGTATTTATATATATAGTATGTTGTATAATAATCTATGTACAATTTAATTGTATAAAGAATAATTAATGTAGACTTGTATTTATTTGAATGTGAGCAGAATTAAAAAGTCCAAAGTATAAATATCAATCCATCAAACACTAATGACTTTATAGGACGGAGGAGAATTTTTTTTTTACTTTATGCCATCTATACTGTTTGAAATTGCTAGCAATTATGTGTTGTTTTTATAATTAAAAAAGAACAATAATGGTACAAATAAATAAAATTATTAGTGCGAGTGGGCAGTATAGCCTGCAAATCAGAACACATGGATCAGTGGCGAGCTGCTTATTTTGAGTCAGGAGGCTACAGTGTGAAGAGAGCCACTGTGTGCACCCCTGGTGGTGGCAGTGTTCCTGATACCCACAAATAAAGTGCCAACGCTTTGTCAGAATTCAGCCCCCAATGGGGAACAATGCCTTGTCATTTACAGGCATACCTCGCAGATATCACAAGCTTGGTTCCAGACCAGCTTAATAAAGTAAATACTTTATTTAAATTAAATTAAATAAGTCACACGAATTTTTTGGTTTCCAGTGCATATAAAAGTTACATTTATGTTTAATATATGATACAATAGCATTATGCCTTAAAAAATGTACATACCATAATTAAAATGTGACACGGAGACACAAAGTGAGTACCCACTGTTGGGAAATTGATTGATACCTATAGACTTGCTTGATGCAGGGTTACCACAAACCTTCAATGTGTAAAAAAAACACAATTATCTGTGAAGTGCAATAAAGCAAAGCAAATTTAAACGAGGTATGCCGGTACTTGGTAACCTTGCCTTGTTGAAGTCATTGCCTATACCAAGGAGATGGAGGGAATCTGATTACTTAGGTTTTCAAACATCAATTTCAAATCATCAATGGGTTTGGCCACTTTGACAGACAAGGATCTTGACATCCTGAAATCCCAAAAGGCCCAATTTGATTGAGGCAGAAATCTCAGGATATGTGGGGTTTTGAATTTGAAAATGGCCTAAGTTATAAGCATCCTATAAATTGCATATTTGTGTGAACTTGCATATAATAGCTGAAAAAATTAGTGAACCTTCATGTACTAGAAGAGTAAAAAAGTTGTACTGGGGCCAGATGTACTAAAAAAAACAAAACAATCAGCAGACTCTCTTGTGAAATGATGTCAACTGTACTGGCATTCAGTCTGGGCTATAAGTTCTGGAACGTATGAGTACCTCTTAGGTGGCTGCTTGGCATAATCAATCAAGTGAGGGGGAGGGTGGCAGTGGCTGGTAATGTGAACCACTGCCATAAACTCTGAATGCTACCAATGGGTTCCATCTCAAGAGAAGTCTTAAGTGTAAGTTGACACCACACACAAGTGCATCAATTTGTACTGGGGGCACCACTGCTCTGCTCGAAATTAAGTAGTGCTCTGTTTCCTGTGTAAAGAAACAAATTCCTCAAATCATGGTCATTCACTTTATGCTGGACTGTCATGTAACTGTCTTTACTTGCTTTTAAAACTGAAGGCGGCTCTGGATACTCTGTGGGAGCTATAAACACCAGAGGACTTGCTCTGAACCACTGTTGCTTTGTGCTTTCTCTATAGAAATAGGTACCAAGCACAATCTTACTTTTTCATAAGGCAACAAAGGGGCTTCCTTCTCAACCAAGCAATAATTGAAATGATGTCCTAAAAAAATAGGGCATTTATTATTTTCTTTACTGAATATAGTACATTCGTTCTAACATCTAAAATTAAGTCAATATATCTATGCAGGAAACTAAGACGAGCAGGGTAAGAAGAGAGAAGTTATCTGCTTTTATCAGAAAATATTCCAATTTGTATAAATCATGTTGAAAAAAAGAAATTCAATTAACTTCTTCTTTAACAAATGTTATTTCAGAAAATGAAGGAATGACTACCTCAACTGAAGTGACAAGACCACGCATGTGCCATTGAATGCCCCTTTATGTGGAGATCCTAACATAGCCAAATCCCCTACAAACAAAAGTCCACCATCAGCAATGACAACAGATACTGAATTAATTAATTTAACCCTGGATTCTCCAAGGATAGTGATTTAATAAAAGGGTAGCTCATCAAATTATGAATAATGATCAAATCCAAGTGGAGTTTGAGACAATGAAGCTTGGGAATTTTTGTGTGCTTAAATACAATTTCTTCAACTAGAAAAGAAAAGGCTGGAGGTTTTCATGGCATCTGAGATGATGAGAGAAGATATTCACTTTATATCTCAAAGGTCAGAAACCACGTAAAAGCAAATGATAATACAAAACTTCAGTTTTTGTTTTTGGTACAATATTTAATAAAAGCTACAGCAACAATCTCTTAAGTAACATGTAATCATTCTTGTATCTCTAATTACTATGAACTTTTACAACTGCAGTTCTATTTTAGTTCCTTCTATAATAATGAGATATCTTTACTGTAAAGAAATTTATTTTAGTGATTTTTGACAAGGAGGGTGAAAACATAATTTGAAAACAAAATAGTAAAACTCAAGGATCTCTCTTAAGACACTTCCAGTCCCGAAAGTTCAGGTTTCACTGACTTTATGCCTCTTTGGTTTAAATGTATGGGATTCTTGTTTTAGTAATTTTTAAAATTGGATCTCCATATATTAGTGAATACCAGTAGGTGAAAGTCTTGGCCTTTTAGAAGCTCATGAAAGCTTAAAAGTACTGAAGCAACTCTCTTTCTCACCTTTAATATCTACAAACAGCTTAGGCAATACTTTTATGTCCGATGACAATCCCAAAAGCTCCTCACCCATTTGACATGCCTACTAGCCCAGTCCCTGGGTTTCCCCAGTTAGTAATTAACACTGGGAAACAGGATAAGATTTCTCATGCTAATGTGGAAAGAGAAGTCAAGAATTCAACAAAAGCCACTGTTAAACTTTCATTGGCACACAATGCCTTGACCAACAGAAAGATTGACACTAGCTAAAAATTTAAAAATGCATCCTTCTTAAAGTCTACCAGTTATTCAAGCTGATTCTATTAAACTTAGTAGATTAAAAAATGGCAAACAAGGTGTGCTGGTTTGAAAGGATGTATGGACCCTAGAAAAGCCATGTTTTAATCAAAATCCCATTTCAAAAAGGCAGAATAATCCCTATTCAATACTGTATGTTTGAAACTGTAATCAGATCATCTCCCTGGATGATGTGATTTAGTCAAGGGTGGTTGATAAACTGGATTACATGACGACATGTCTCCACCCATTTGGGTGGGTCTTCATAACTTTCTGGAGTCCAATAAAGAGGAAACATTTTGGAGAATGAAGGCGATTCAGAGAGAGCAGAGCAGAACAACATAGCCACGAGAAGCAGAGTCTACCAGTCAGCGACCTTTGGAGATGAAGAAGGAACATGCCTCCTGGGGAGCGTCATGAAACAGGAAGCCAGGAGAAGAAGCTAGCAGATGACGCCATACTCGCCACGTGCCCTTCGAGGTGAGAGAGGAACCATGACTGTGTTTGCCACGTCCCTTCTCACTTGAGAAAGAAACCCTGAACTTTATCAACCTTCTTGAACCAAGGTATCTTTCCCTGGATGCCTTAGATTGGACATTTCTATAGACTTGTTTTAATTGGGGCATTTTCTCGGCCTTAGAACTATAAACTACCAACCTATTTAATCCCCCTTTTTAAAAGCCATTCCATTTCTGATATATTGCATTCTGGCAGCTAGCAAACTAGAACACAAGGGAAACCTAACAGGAACACAAAATTCTATGCAGGATGTTAGAGTAAATGCTATGTTCAGGATAAATACAAGCTTCATTTGCCACCATAAGTAATGACTCATTAGATTCTGAATCTAACAAACCAACAGTAAAAAGCCATTTTCTAGACAATCGGGGAAACATGAGCATGCATTGGTGTCTTAGGTTACCTATTGCCACATAAAACCCTATGTTCATTTTTAGACCATACTCTTTTCCTTTGCTTATAAGGACTTTATCCAAATTGCATTGAGGCCTGCCCTCATCCAGTTTAGGAACACATGAACTAATAACACACTAAAGTATTTATGGGTAAAATGTTTTGTTATCTAGAATTTGCTAACTGACCCCCCAGCCCCCCAGTGGGGGTTGGGTTGACACAGATGAAACAAATTTGACCATGAATTGACAACTGTTCAAGCTGGGTGTGGATACATGGGGGTTCAGCCTCTATACCTGTGCATATACTTGAAATTTTCATAATAAAAAGAATTAAAAACTCAGAAAAGAAAGCTTGGATCGTAAATAAAGCCTAAATTTATATTTTAAAAAATCATTTTTTGTTTTAAATTCCTCTCTTTCTCTCCTTTGGTAAACAGTGACCTTGGCCATGGACAACCAGATGCAACCACCCACCTCACCACTGCCTCAGCCAACCCTATATAAATCAGCAGGCTTTCTGCAAAGTTTCCATGACCAACCAGAAAACTGAATTCACTTCAGTTCCAGTGCTCAAAGTGCTGCATAGTTTGCAAGGCACTTTTATCTCTCTTTATCCATCCCCCGTGGCCTTCTGGGTTAGTTAGTTTTGCCCCTTTCCCTATTGTGCTGGTTTGAAATGATGTATGTACCCTAGAAAAGCCATATTTTAATCCTAATCCCATTTTTGTAAAGGCAGCCATTTCTTTTAATCCCTATTCAGTATTATATGCTTGAAACTGTAATTAGATCATCTCCCTGGATGATGTGATTTAATCAAGAGTGGTTGATAAACTGGATTAGATGGAGGTGTGTCTCCAGACATTTGGGTGGGTCTTGATTAGTTTCAGAAGTCCTATAAAAGAGGAAACATTTGGAGAATGAGAGTGATTCAGAGAGAGCAGAGCAGAACAACATAGCCACGAGAGGCAGAGTCCACCAGCCAGCGACCTTTGGAGATGAAGAAGGATAATGCCTCCCAGGGAGCTTCATGAAACAGGAAGCCAGGAGAAGAAGCTAGTAGACGATGCTGTGTTTGCCATGTGCCCTTCCAGACAGAGAGGAACCCTGACC
>PVIY010055170.1:0-13840 GCA_004026745.1 Myrmecophaga tridactyla | reverse complement strand
GATTGCCCCTCCAGCTCCCCAGGGGGAATACGGATTAGTTCCATTGGGCCTTCAGGGTTCAACAGTCCCTGCCCCGGGGTAGAAGCATAGAATAAGGGAAGGCTCAATAAAGGATCCCAGGTTTTAGTTTCTAAAGATTTAGCCTCAGGCTCTGAGGTTTTGACCTTTACAGGATAAAGAGGGGTCCCTCTTCCCTTTAGCTAACACATGGCATAATCAGATTCCTCTTTGGAGAAGGGCTTTTTTCATTGACATAAAGCACGAGGTCAGCACAAAGCCAATCCTCATCTGCCCCGTATTTTGGCCAGAATACATCGGGCGGCACAATGATTTCTTTGGTCCAAATATAATAACAATATTTAATCATTTTATTTTTGTTCTTTCCCTTGGTCCAATCACTATTGGTCCAATGTTCCAACATTCTCTCTATGGACTATCCAGGGGGAGTGTTCCCGGGGGACTTTACAGGTACCTCCTTCCCGTTTTCCCTGGCCAGCCAACAGCCTTTGTTACCCATTCTGAGTCTTGCCTGGATTTCTTTCTCTCAGCACCATTTCGCTTCATCTGACTCTGGCCCTTTTCCTTGCGGGAGAAGGAAATTGCAGATTGGGACTCTGCACTTGCTTACTCAACACCAGATTCATCAGAATTCTTCCTGACCACCAAGGCAATACTTAATAGTCTTTTTCTTACCTTGGTCCGTGCATCGAGTTGCCTGGTCACTGTGAGGCAGATTTTCCCTTCCCCTTTTCTTGTTCACAATTGGTGGATCCAAGTGTCTGGTCTTGGGTCCTTCTGGCTGTCAGTAGTGGGTCCCCAATGGCAGAGTCTGAGACCACTCAATCACTGGGGCACACCTTCTCTTCGTCCTCCCCGGGGGTCCTCCTCTGAAACCTCGGATCCCAGACAAGTCCCCGAAGTTGTTAGAAAGAAAGCCATACCTGAAAGAGAATAAACATTCACCCAATTGTGGAAGAAAAGAATTTATTCATGATCTTTCAAGAACGGGCGCCCAGCCCAAAAATGATGGCTGGAGCACCTAGCAATAGAATGCCACAGGCTTTATAACCTACACTTAGCATGCAGGTCCCTCCCCTGTTTCTCCACTACTTGGATACTTCAGAGGTTACAGCCTATCTGGATAGTCTAACTAATTCAAATTTCCCACTGAAGGTTACCACTTTTGATTATGCTTTACATTTCAGTGACCCTGGCCATTACTTATTTAAACTTGTTTTTATGTATATACAGATTTGGCGCCAAGTCTAGGCTTGCATAGAGGCTCTCCTCTTTCTCCGCCTGTGCCATCTTATGAGAAAGCTAAACTTAATTTATTCTTACATCTATCTATCTATCATCTATCTATCTATCTATCTATCTATCTATCTATCTATCTATCTATCTATCTATCTATCTATCGAGAAAGATTCTGTCTTTGTGTATGTGAAGAGTACACTTGGATATCCAGTCTCCTATAGAACCCCCAAATCTTAGTCAAGCATATAGATGCCTAAAATCAAGACTACATTTCTCAGTATCTGATGCAGCTAGGTGAACTTTGGATTAAATTCTGATCACTGAACTATGAGTGTATCACTTCTGCTGGCAGGAAAGTGGATATGAAGACTGAAACTCATCTTGGACCATGAAGTAGAAGCCATGTTGTTGTCAGGATAATGAAACAGCAAACTAGGCAGGGCCTACGTCCCTGATCATTGTGGAGCCTCCATACTGGGTCAAGATTGCTTAGGACTTCACTTATATGAGAGAGAACTAAATTTCAGTCTGGTTTAAATTAATGCTGCTTTGAGTTTCTGTCACTTACAGCCAATCTTAATCATGATACAGGATCATTTGCCCAAAATAATGGTGTTCTTTTAGAATAGTTGATCTTAAATAGTATTTCTAATGATAACTAGATAATGGAATGGATTGTCTATTGATATTGCTGCCAGTTCCTGTCAATGTTATCAGCATAAAGAAATATACTTATCTTTCTAGTCTATAAAGGGAGTTAAAGTGAGAGGGTATGATTCTGGCTTATCTAAAAGAGATTTGCAAATAGTCAAGCTGTAAGGTGGATAGAAGGAGGTAGAAGGCAGTCCTACATTACAGGAGTAATTACAGGAGTTCACTAGGACAACCCTAACTTTCACAATGGTGCTTAGTCTGGAGGCCTAATCAGTGTAGAAAATCAGGGGTCCATATTGAGATCACAAAGTTGCCTTTCCCAGTCAATGGGCAAGGAACTGTCAATTAAATTAAAACTTAAAAGACTTGTTATTCTTAACAAATATCACTAAAGGTTATTAAAGAATATATTATTGGCTATTTATGCTCATGTAAAATATTTCCTTAACAATCTCATACATAAAGTTTGTCACGCAGGAACAGATATTGAATATAAATTTAATCAAACCAATAATAGGTCTGTAGTTTGGGGCAGATTGCCTATAAAATAAATTTGATACTGTGTGAAGAAACCCCACCAGGAATACAATTTTACCAGGTATGATTTTACAAGATTTTAGGCAGTTATCCTTGGATTAGAAAAGCTGAGTAAAGGAAACCTCAGAGTCAACTAGAAATCTGGAACTGGCTTCTTCAATCTCACTCAGCAACCTTACTCACCAGATTCAAAATATGGATTCATAATGTCCTCTAAATTATGTTCAGTAATGCTTACAAAGACCTAGCCTAGGGTAATCATATAATATATCAAGGACATGTTTTATTTATGTAACTTTTTTTACTAAAACAATTTTTTTTTACTTTTTATTATTTATTTTTTACTTAATCAATTTCTTAGACAATATGAAGTTTGTAATGAAGGTTAACTTTAATAAGATCCTCCAAGGTGGCCTCTTCTGTGTCTCATTTCACTGAGTACCTCACTAAACTGGTTAAGGTTTTGTTTTTTGTTTTGTTTTGTTGCTTCCCAACAGTACTTGTCAAACCAGAAACTGGAATTGTGAGGCCCACATTTACCAAAACCTGGAACATGAAATTTAATTTTCAATGGTCTATTGTTAGAAACGAAAGGGGAAGCTTCTCTCTCCAGGCACACAGGGCAATTTCAAGGAACAGCAGAAAGTTGCTAATGGAATTTTAAAATCCCTTGCTTTGAATTACTTTTCTCAACCTTTTAATATCCCCAGTCAATGAGACTAATTAGACTCCAGGACAAGTTAAGTCACCAGTTAAAGCAAGGGAAAATTGTATGCTTTCGATATAGTTCAAAATATCTATATTGTAATATAGGACACTGGTGTCAAGGGTATAAACATATTTTCCCAAGATTTGTCACATTTCCTATCACTCAACAATATGCAATTTATAATTTTAAGTAGTTTGTGGAGAAATTTACATTTAAAAAAAACTCAGCTTTCTTTGGACAACTAGCTTATGGAGAACTTGCCCCCTGTCAATTGCAATGTTTAGATTTCCAAAGATCCATAAATAAGGATTATTGAAGCTGGTAAGGAATGAAATAGAGAAAAACACAATCTCAGATACACTTGAAATATACAGTGAAATATAATATTTTGAAAGGCAGTTTGGCAATATGTGTCAGAAGCTTCAAAAAGTGCATTTCTTGTTCTAACCATTTTCACTTAAAGGAATTTATTGTAAGAAAATCACATAATGACAAAGATATTTGTAAAATAATATTGTAGTTTTGGCTATGACAATGAAAGCAATGTGTGCCATTGTTTTCAACAATTGATTAAATTGATTAAAAATTATGGAGCAAATGTATAATGAAATATAATCCATTAAAATAATTTACATATATATTCATTAATATACAATTCATGATACTATTGAGTGAAACAGCATGTAACAAAGTACTCTAAATCTTGTGGGGTCAAAATTGCTTAAAACATGAACTTATATATTTCTGTATATATGCTTAGAAAAAGTCTGGAAGTTCATAGTAGAAAATAACAGATTATTGCTAGGTGATAGGAGTATTTTGTTATGAAATAATGCAAACACAGAAAGTTTTGGAAAATGAAATAACAAATACTTGTATACCTAACACTTGGCTTTATCAAATGTTAACATTTTGCCATATTTGCTTCAGATACGTTTTAAGTAATGAAACATTGCAGAGATAGTTGAGGCCTCTGTATGGACCCCTCTCAGACCCATTCTCCTCTTTCGCTCCTAAAGTTAAGCAATATCCTGAATTTGTCAGAATGTTGTATTTCTTAGAATTATATATTTAATATGTATACTAATATTAATGCTATTACTCTATAGGTGTATATGCAAATAATCTATGCATTATATATTATATGTATAATATGATATTGCTTACATTTTAAATACTTTATTATAAATGTTATCATAAAGTACATGTCTATCTGCAGCTTCCTTTTACCTATTGTGTTTTTTAAATTTATTCACATTGATACATATAGCTTTGGGTCATTTAAACTGTTAAATAGCATTCTACTTTTTGATGTACCACAAATTATTTAGTCATTTAATGATTGATGCACATGAAAGTTATTTCCACTTCTATGCTATTGCAAACAGTGCAATTCAAATCACAGATAACCATTCTTCAGTGTCTCCTTATACACACTCATGTAATTCTTTCTTTACCCTATATTCCTTAAAATGGAATTTCTGTCTATTCCATAATTTATATAGCTTGATGATGAGGAATGATATACTTTTTATTTTTTTAACTTTTTTATTGTATAGTATAACATACATACAAAGCAAAGAAATAATAAAGCAGTAGTTTTCAAAGCACTCTTCAACAAGTGGTTACAGGACAGATCCCAGAGTTTGTCATGGGCTACCATATGATCCTCTCATATTTTTCCTTCTATCTGCTCCAGAATACAGGAGGCTAGAGGGCTTAAATATTTTTTTATCATCACAATCGACTTTTTTTCTGAAAAATAACATATATACAAAAAAGCTATACATTTCAAAGCACAGCACCACAATTAGTTGTAGAACATATTTCAGACTTTGACATGGGTTACAATTTCACAATTATAGGTTTTTACTTCTAGCTGCTCTAAAATACTGGAGACTAAAAGAGATATCAATTTAATGATTCAGCATTCACATTCATTTGTTAAATCCTATTGTCTCTGTGTAACTCCACCATCACCTTTGATCTTTCCATCTCTCTCTTTAAGGGTGTTTGAGCTATGGCAATTCTAAATTTTTCATATTGGAAGGGTCTCTCACTAATATGGGTAGGGAGATGGAACTAGCTGATGTTCTGGAGAGGCTGGGCTAGGTTTCAGGACTTATCTGGACCAGGGACTTATTTGGAGGTTGTAGGTTTCTGGAAAGTTACTCTGATGCATGGAACCTTTGTGGAATCTTATATATTGCCCTAGGTGTTCTTTAGGATTCGCTGGAATGGTCCTGGTTGGGGTTTGGCATCTTATGATAGGTAGCAAGTTCTATCTGAAGCTTGCATAAGAGCAACCTCCAGAGTAGCCTCTCAACTCTATTTGAACTCTCTCTGCCACTGATACTTTATTAGTTACACTTCTTTGCCCCCTTTTGCTCAGGATGTAATTGTTGATCCCACAGTGCCAGGGATAGGAAAAACAGAATCTAGAGGCTTCATAGAAAAGTCTTTCAACCTGCTGGGTCTCACCCTCAGGGAAGACTGACACAGGTGACTCTTTCCTCCTGAGAGGAGGCCAGTTTGGTCTGGGGAAATCTGATTGGGGTCTATAATACCTAAGTAGACCCTCCTAAGGGGGAAAAAAGGCACCATATAGGCATGGCAAGAAACAACAAAACCAGAAGTGAAAAATTCTGATCTGTTAAACAAAACCTAAGCTAGAGGTTTAGAATAAGCTGTCCTGAATGTCAAAGAAGAGATAGACAACAAAGTCATCCAGCAAGAAAATCCTAGGTAAAAAAAAGTGAAAACAATCTCCATAATAAATTAATTAAGGAAATTAAATGCCTAGATGCCAGCAAAAAATAATGAATCATACTAGGAAAATTGAGGCAATGACCCAGTCAAAGGAACAAACCAACAATTCAAATGAGATAGAGGAGTTGAAACAGCTAATCCAGAATGTTCAAACAGACATGGAAAACCTCATCAAAGATCAAATCAATGAATTGAAGGAGGATATAAGGAAGGTAAGGGATGAACAAAAAGAAGAAATCAAAAGTCTGAAAAAACAAATCTGTTCTAGTGTGCTAGCTGCCAGAATGCAATATACCAGAAACAGAATGACTTTTAAAGAAGGGAATTTAATAAGTTGCTAGTTTACAGTTCTAAGGCCATAAAAATGTTCAAACTAAGACATCCAGGAAAGATACCTTGGTTCAAGAAGACCAATAAAGTTCAGGGTTTCTCTCTCAAGTGAGAAGGCACATGGTGAACACACGTCACAGTTTCTCTCTCATCTGGAGGGCACGTAGCAAACATGGCATCACCTGCTAGCTTTCTCTCCTGGCTTCCTGTTTCATAAAGCTCCCCGGGAGGCATTTTCCTTCTTCATCTCCAAAGGTTACTGGCTCGTGGACTCTCTGCTTTGTAGTGCTGCAGCATTCTCTGCTCTCTCCAAATCTCCTTCATTCTCCAAAATGAAGGACTCTTTTTCCTTCCTTTTTCCTCTTTTATAGGACTCTTGAGAAGTTTCTCAAGACTCACCTACATGGGTGGAGACATGTCTTCACCTAATCCAGTTTAACAACCACTCTTGATTAAATCACATCTCCATGGAGATGCTCTGATTACAGTTTCAAATATACAGTATTGAATAGGGATTATTCTGCCTTTACAAAATGGGATTTAGATTAAAACATGGCTTTTCTAGGAGACATACATCCTTTCCAACCAGTACAAAATCACAGAACTTATGGGAATGAAAGGCACAGTAGAAGAGATGAAAAAAACAATGGAAACCTACAATGTTGTAGTTCAATTGGCAGAAGATAGAATTAGTGAACTGGAGGATGGAACATCTGAAATCCAACAAGCAAAAGAAAATACAGGGAAAAGAATGGAAAAAATATGAGCAGGGACTCAGGGAATTGAATGACAACATGAAGCAGGCAAATATATGTGTTGTGAGTGTCCCAGAAGGAGAAGAGAAGGGAAAAGGAGGAGAAAAACTGATGGAGGAAATGATTACTGAAAACTTCACAACTCTTATGAAAAACTTAAAATTACAGATCCCAGAAGTGCAGCATACCCCAAACAGAATAGATCCAAATAGATGTAATCCAAGACACTTACTAACCAGAATGTCAGATGTCAAAGAGAAAGAGAGAATTTTGAGAGCAGCAAGAGAAAAGCAATCCATCACGTACAAGGGAAGCCCAATAAGACTATGCATATATATTTCAGCAGAAACCATGGAGGCAAAAAGAGAGTGCTATGACATATTTAAGATACTAAAAGAGAAAAACTGCCAACCAAGAATTCTATATCCAGCAAAATTGTACTTCAAAAATGAGGGAGAAATTAAAACATTCTTAGACAAAAAATCACTGAGAATTTGGGACCAAGAGACAGGCTCTGCAAGAAATACCAAAGGGAGCACTAGAGACAGATAGGAAAAGACAGGAGAGAGCAGTGTGGAGAAGAGTGTAGAAATGAAGACTATCAATAAAGGTAAAAAGAAGAAAAATTAGATATGACATATAAAATCCAAAAGGCAAAATGGTAGAAGAAAGTACTGCCCTTACAGTAATAATACTAAATGTTAATGGTTTAAACTCCCCAATCAAAAGGCATAGACTTAAAAAAAAGGCATAGACTGGCAGAATGGATTAAAAAACAGGACACATCTATATGCTGTCTACAGGAGACACATTTTAGACCCAAGGATAAACATAGGTTGAAAGTTAGTGGTTGGGAAAAGACTTTTCATGCAAACAACAATCAGAAAAGAACAGGAGTAGCTATACTAATATCCAACAAATTAGACTGCAAGTGTAAAACAATTAAAAGAGACATAGAAGGACACTATGTATTAATAAAAGGGACAATTCAACAAGAAGACAAAACAATCATAAATATTTATGCACCAAACCAGAGTGCTCCAAAATATATGAGGCAAACACTGAAAAGAGAAATAGACACATCTACCATATAGTTGGAGACTTCAATTCCCTGGTCTCATCAATGGACATAACATCTAGACAGAGGATCGATAAAAAAAAAAAAACAGAGAATTTGAATAATACAATAAACGAACTAGACTTAACAGACATTTACAGAACATTACACCCCACAACAACAGGTTACACCTTTATCTGAAGTGCTCATGGATCATTCTCTAGTATAGACCATATGCTGGGTCACAAAGCAAGTCTCAACAAATTTAAAAAGATTGAAATCATACAAAACACTTTCTCAGATCAGAAAGGAATGAAGTTGGAAATCAATAATAGGCAGAGGGTCAGAGAATTCACAAATAATTGGAGGCTCAACAACACACTCTTAAACAACCAGTGGGTCAAGGAAGAAGTTACAAGGGAAATCAGTAAATATCTCGAGGCAAATGAACATGAAAACACAACATACCAAAATTTGTGGGATGCAGCAAAGGTAGTGCTAAGAGGGAAATTTATTGCCCTAAATGTGTATATCAAAAAAGAAGAAAGTGGGTGGGCCACGGTGGCTCAGCAGGCAAGAATGCTTGCCTGCCATGCCAGAGGAACTGGGTTCGATTCCTGGTGCCTGCCCATGTAAAAAATTTAAAAATAATCTTAAAAAAAAGAGGAAAGAGCAAAAATGCAGGAATTAACTGTTCACTTGGAAGAACTAGAGAAAGAACAGCAAACTAAACCCAAAGAAAGCAAAAGAAAAGCAATAACAAAGATTAGAGAAGAAATAAATGAAATTGAGAATATGAAAACAATCGAGAAAATCAACAAAAACAGAACTTGGTTCTATGAGAAAATCAATAAGATTGATGGACCCTTAGTGAGGTTGACAAAAAGAAGAGAGAGGATGCAAATAAATAAAATCAGAAATGGAAGAGGAGACATAACCACTGACCCCACAGAAATAAAGGAGGTAATGGGAGGATACTATGAACAACTTTATGCTAATAAAGTACACAGTGTAGATGAACTGGAGAACTTCGTAGAAAGGCATCACCAACTATTGACTTGAGAAGAAGTAGATGACCTCAACAAACCAATCACAAGTAAAGAAATTAAATTAGTCATTAAGAAGCTCCAGAAAAAGAAAAGTCCAGGATCAGATGGCTTTACATGTGAATTCTACCACACATTCAAGAAAGAATTAGTACCAATCCTGCTCAAACTCTTCAAAAAATTTGAAGAGGAGAGAAGGCTACCTAACTCATTCTATGAAGTCAACATCACCCTCATACCAAAGCCAGACAAAGATACCACAAGAAAAGAAAATTACAGACCAATCTCTCTAATGAATATAGATGCAAAAATCCTCAACAAAATTCTTGCAAATTGAATCCTGTGGCACATTAAAAGAATTATGCGCCATGACCAACTAGGATTCATCCCAGGTATGCAAGGATGGTTCAACATAAGAAAATCAATTAATGCAATACACCATATCAACAAATGAAAGCAGAAAAACCACATGATCATTTCGATAGATGCAGAAAAGGCATTTGACAAAATTCAATATTCTTTCTTGTTGAAAAAATGTCAAAGGATAGGAATAGAAGGGAACTTCCTCAAAATGATAAAGGGAATATATGAAAAACCCACAGCTAACATCATCCTCAGTGGCGAAACACTGAAAACTTTCCCTATAAGATCAGGAATAAGATAAGGATGTCCACTATCACCATTGTTATTGAACATTGTGTTGGAAGTTCTAGCCAGAGCAATTAGACAAGAAAAAGAAATGCAAGGCATCAAAATTGGAATGGAAGAAGTAAAACTATCACTGTTTGCAGATGATATGATACTATATGTCAAAAACCCTGAAAAATCCACAGCAAAACTACTAGAGCTCATAAATGAGTACAGCAAAGTGGCAGGTTACAAGATCAACACTGAAAAATCTGTAGTTGTTTCTATACAGTTGTAATGAGCAATCTGAGGGGCAAATCAAGAAAAAAATTCCATTTACTATTGCAACTAAAAGAATAAAATATTTAGGAATAAATTTAACTAAGATCAAAAGACCTATACAAAGAAAACTACAAGAAATTGCTAAAAGAAATCACAGAAGACCTAAATAAATGGAAGGGCATACCATGTTCATGAATTGGAAGACTAAACATAGTTAAGATGTCAGTTCTACCTAAATTGATTTATAGATTCAATGCAATACCAATTAAAATCCCAAAAACTTACTTTTCAGAAATAGAAAAACCAATAACCAAATTTATCTGGAAGGACATGGAGCCCCAAATAGCTAGAAAATATCCTGAAAAAGAAAAATGAAGTCGGAGGTCTCACACTACCTGACTTTAAGGCATATTATGAAGCTACAGTGGTCAAAACAGCATGGTACTGGCATAAAGATAGATATACTGACCAATGAAATTGAATAGAGTGTTCAGATATAAACCCTCTCATCTATGGACAATTAATCTTTGATAAGGTAGTCAAACCAACTCACCTGGGACAGAGAAGTCTCTTCAACAAATGGTGCTTGGAGAACTGGATATCCACATGCAAAAGAATGAAAGTGGATCCATATCTCACACCCGATACAAAAATTAACTCAAAATGCATCAAAAACCTAAACATTAGATCTAAGACCACAAAACTTTTAGAAGAAAATGTAGGGAAAATATCTTACAAATCTTATAATAGGAGGTGGTTTCTTAGATCTTACACTCAAAGCACAAGCATTGAAGAAAGAAATAGATAAATGGGAACTCCTTAAAATTAAACACTTTTGTGCATCAAAGAACTTTGTCAAGAAAGTAAAAAGACAGTCTACACAATGGGAGGCAATATTTGGAAACAACATATCAGATAAGAGTCTAGTATCCAGAATATATAGATTGTTCAACTTGACAACAAAAAAGACAAACAACCCAATTAAAAAATGAGCCAAAGACATGAACAGATACTTCTCAGAAGAGGAAATACAAGTGGCTAAAAGGTACATGAAAAGATGCTCAACTTCCCTGGCTATTAGGGAAATACAAATCAAAACCACAATAAGACATCATCTCACACCCACCAGAATGGCTATTATCAATAAAACAGAAAACAACAAGTGCTGGAGAGGATGTGGAGAAAGTGGCACACTTATCCACTGTTGGTGGGAATGTAAAATGGTACAACCACTGTGGAAGGCAGTTTTGCGGTTCCTCAGGAAGCTAAATATAGAATTGCCATATGATCCAGCAATACCATTGCTAGGTATCTACTCAGAGGACATAAGGGGAAGGACACAAATGGACATTTGCACACCAATGTTTATAGCAGCATTATTTACAATTGCCAAGAGATGGAAACAGCCCCAATGTCCATCAACAGATGAGTGGCTAAACAAGATGTGGTATATACATACAATGGAATATTATGCAGCTGTAAGACAGGATAAATTGATGAAGCATGTAACAACATGGATGGACTTGAATGAGATTATGCTGAGTGAGATTAGCCAGAAAGAAAATGACAAATACTGTATGGTCTCACTGATATGAACTAACATTAATGAATGAACTTGGAGAATTTCAGTTAAGAACAGAGACCATCAGGAGATAGAAATAGGGTAGATATTGGGTAATTGGAGCTGAAGGATACAGATTGTGCAACGGGACTGATTGTAAAAATTCAGAAATGGATAGCACAATTCTACCTAGCTGTAATACAATAATGTTAGTACACTGAATGAAGCCGAATGTGAGAATGATAGAAGGAGGAGGGCTGGGGGCACAAATGAAATCAGAAAGAAAGATATATGACAAAGACTGAGATTGTATAATCTAGGAATGCCTAGAGTGTACATTGATAGTGACTAAATGTACAAATGAAAATATTTTTGCATAAGGAAGAGCAAAGGAATATCAATATTGCAGGGTGTTGAAAATAGATGGTAATTCATATTTTAAAACTTTAACTTATGTGTGAGACTAAAGCAAAAAATATTTATTTGGTACAAAATGTATATTTTGACTAGTCCATCTCCTAATATAACTTATATGGACAGTTTAATTGAACACCATAAGTACATGGAAACTTGAGTAGCACATGAGATTTTGTAGGCTGGTACAGAGTGATGCCCTGTTAAATCCCAGAGTGATTTGAACAGTGAATAAAAAAGTATTTGCTAAGTCTCCTTGGGGGAATGGTGTGAAAGGGGGAAAATTCAACTTCCCCAAGTTGAATTCTTGATATTCTCACAAGCAGTGGGGACAATCAAAGCTATAGGCTGAGCCCCCAATCTTGGGGTTTGTTCATATGAAACTTAACCCCACAAAGGATAGGTCAAGCCTACTTAAAATTAGGCCTAAGAGTCACCCCCAAGAGAACCTCTTTTGTTGCTCAGATGTGGCCTCTCTCTCCAGCCAACACAGCAAGCAGACTCACCACCCTCCCCTTGTCTACGTGGGACATGACTCCCAGGGGTGTGGACCTCCCTGGCAACGTGGGACAGAAATCCTAGAATGAGCTGAGACTCAGCATCAAAGGATTGAGAAAACATTTTCGACCAAATGGGGGAAGAGCAAAATGAGACAAAATGAAGTGTCAATGGCTGAGAGATTCCAAATAGAGTTGAGAGGTTATCCCAGAGGTTATTCTTAAACATTAACTAGATATCACCTTTTTAGTTAAAGTGTAGTGGAGAGGCTGGAGGGAACTGCCTGAAAATGTAGAGCTGTGTTCCAGTAGCCATGTCTTTTTAAAATTTATTTATTAATTTAAAAAATAAAGAAACAAAATAAAACAACATACATAATCAGTAATTCATAATATCATCACTTAGTTGCATATTCATCATTTCTTAGAACATTTGCATTAATTCAGAAAAAGAAATAAAAGGACAATAGAAAAAGAAATAAAACGAACACAAGAAAGAAAAAAAAAGATTATACCTACCATACCCCTTACCCCTTGCTTTCATTGATCACTAGCATTTAAACTAAATTTATTTTAGCATTTGTTCCCCCTATTATTTATTTTTATTCCATATGTTCTACTTGTCTGTTGACAAGGTAGATAAAAGGAGCATCAGACACAAGGTTTTCACAATCACACAGTCACATTGTGAAAGCTGTATCATTATTCAATCATCCTCAAGAAACATGGCTACTGGAACACAGCTCTACATTTTCAGGCAGTTCCCTCCAGCCTCTCCATTACATCTTGAATAACAAGATGATATCTACTTGATGCATAAGAATAACCTTCAGGATAACCTCTCGACTCTGTTTGGAATCTCTCAGCCATTGACACTTTGTCTCATTTCCCTCTTCCCCCTTTTGGTCGATAAGGTTTTCTCAATCTCTTGATGCTAAGTCTCAGCTCATTCTAGGGTTTTTCTCAATCCCTTGATGCTGAGTCTCCATTCATTCCAAGATCTCTGTCCCACGTTGCCAGGAAGGTCCACACCCCTGGTAGTCATGTCCCACGTAGAGAGGGGTAGGGTGGTGAGACTGCTTGTTTTGTTGGTTGGAGAGAGGGGCCACATCTGAGCAACAAAAGAGGCTCTCTTGGGGGTGACTCAGGCCTAAATTTTAAGTAGACTTGACCTATCCTTTGCGGGGTTAAGTTTCATATGAACAAACCCCAAGACTGGGGGCTCTGCCTATAGCTTTGGTTGTCCACACTGCTTGTGAGAATATCAAGAATTCAACTTGGGGAAGTTGAATTTCTCCCCATTCTCACCACTCCCCGAAGGGGGCTTTGCAGATACTTTTCCACT
>PVIY010055169.1:0-13860 GCA_004026745.1 Myrmecophaga tridactyla | reverse complement strand
ATAAGACTCACCTCAGTGTTTTCAAGTGGTGAGGTAAATGAGAAAATATGCAGCAAGTCATAACACATGGACATGTAACTTGACATGAATTCATGAGTACTCATATAAAAAGAAACTTATCAGTTCAATAGTGTGGGCAATTCTGCCTGTCATTCCATTGGCTAAAAAGAAGCCCTGGAAGGAGCTGGAATAAAAATATTTGTGGTTCCCTAACTTGGTTCCTGCATGTCCTTAAACTTTCAACATCTTCTGAGCTTATGGGTGATTTAGGGGATTAAAAAACAACTTTTAAACTGTGCTATATACATATGTATAGGAAAATATACTACACAAAAATACACAGTTTGGTGAGTGAATATCTGTGTAACCATCTAAGTCAAGAAATAGAACTCTGCCGGTACTCCAGAAGTTCTCCTTTTGGCCGTCTTTCACAAAAGTGCCCCTTTCCCACCAAAAGTAACTCTCATTCTAACTTTTATGGCAACCACTTCGTTTTCTTCATAGCCTTAACTCTTAAACATTCATTCTTAAATACAAAAATTTAGTTTTTATAGTACCTTTGAACTGAGGAATGATGCAACATGTATTCATTTGTGTCTGGCTTCTTTTGCCCAATACCAGGTTTGTGAGATTCAGTCATATATTTGCATGTAGCTGTGGTTCTTTCATTTTCATTATTCTATAGGATTCCACTGTATGAATGATTGATTCATAATTGATCTATCAGTTCTATTATTGGTGGATGTTTAGATTATTTTCAGTTGTTGGCTACTAGACATACACCCCTGAGGACTTTACTGAATACGTCTCTTGATGTATTTCGGCACTCATAACTGTATGATATATACCTAGAAGTGCATTGCCAGATCATAGGTATGTGTATCTTCAACTTTAGTAGATAAAACCAAAGTGTTTTTCTGAGTATGTCATACCATTTACCCTCCTCTTCTCCACTCCTCCTCTTTCTCTTTTTAAAAATTTTAATGTATTTTATTAACCTTATATATCCAAAGTATTACCAACTCAATGTATAATCAATACAATTATTAAGGGGATACTTTACATTCTTTTTTCCCCCCTTGAATGAAATCTTTAAAGCCAGGTATGTATTTTACGCTTACAGCACATCTCAGTTTGGATAAGCCACATCACAAGTGCTCAATAGACACATGTCACTAGTGGTGACTGTATGGACAGCACAGATCCAGGCATTCCTGATCCCTTTGTACCATATTATGATGAAGAATAGGAGAGTCATCATAGTCCCCGGGGCAAAACTTTAAATAGTTATCTATTCCATGTGAATGTGAACTGCTTTTGATTCTCTTTATTGCTAGGGATGGAAAAGAATGCTATGCATCATTTTCCAAACTTCCCAATGCCATCCCTGCAGCACTTTAGCCCTGGTGGCCTTGTCGAGATGATGATTCCATATCATGCAGGAGTGTTGTCATTTCAGTACTCTCATAGCCAGCTTCACATTTCACCTCTTTTGATCCAGCACCCTTTGGATTCAGCTTTGTGCACATCACCTTATTTGCCAAAGAATTCATGCTGAACCCTTGAGTGACCATATAAGCCTGAGGCCGCCATGTTGTGAGGAAGTTCATGCCATGTGCATAGGCCGTGTGTAGGTTCTCTGGTCAACTGCGAACAGCCTTTGAGTCATCCCAGCCGAGGCACTAGACATGGGAGTGAAGGAGCCTCCAGATGACTCCAGCACTGAGGCAAAGAGTCATTTCAGGCTTTTGAGTAATTCAGTTAAGACTTTAGATATCTTGGATTCGATGTCTGAGCCTCCCTGACTCACAGAATGTATGACTATATGAAAATAGTTGTTTCATACCATGAAGTTGTGGAATACTATTTTTTTGTGCAACAATAGTTATCTGGTAAAAATATGAGAATACCAGAGTTCTCTCTGAGTGTGCACGTTTATACAATTTTCTTCAAGTAGATCCTGTACATTTTTAAAAAATGTGTTTTTTTATTATAAAAAAACTTACCTGATAGGACATGAAAGGATAAAAATAGCAGAAAAAAGCCCCAGCAATTTGCCTCACCATCCAGAAGAACCTGCAACTGTTAACATTTTGGCATATTTCCTTACAGTATTTAAGAAATATTTCAAACATACCAAAATGTACAGGAGATAATGTAATAGATGCCCACCTCCTTCCCTCAATTCCTATTTTAAAGACATAAATGTAGATCAGTTAGCTCTACCTCGCATATCCTCAGGTGGTTTTTTCCATGCATTATTTTTCTTTAGATAATTAGGATCACAAAATCTTTTTATCTTTAAAAAATTTCATTTTGAACATTTCCCAGCCTATCAAATATTGTATGATATATTATATGCATGGCTGAAAGCTGTTTATTTATTACTTCTCCATTATTGGGCATTTAGATTATTTCTCAGCAAAAATATTAATCTTTCTTCAGTTAATCTGATCATTCTCTTTGGACAAATTCCCAGAAAGGCCCAATGTCAGAGACTAGCTGTCATTAAAGCTCTTCAAACTTTTTGCCAAATAGCTCTCAAGGAAGCATGGGGATGGGGGGGTTGGAGGTGGGAGGGGGTGGTGGTAGAATTTTTTTGTCACCTTCTGTGCTGGTTTGAAATGATGTATGTACCCTAGAAAAGCCATGTTTTCATCCTAATTCCATTTGTAAAGGCAGCTGTTTCTTCTAATCCCTATTCAGTATTGTATGCTTGAAACTGTAATTAGATCATCTCCCTGGAGATGTGATTTAATCAAGAGTGGTTGTTAAACTGGATTAGGTAGAGGCGTGTCTCCATGCACTTGGGTGGATGTTGATTAGTTTCTGAAGTACTATAAAAGAGGAAGCACTTTGGAGAATGGGAAATTCAGAGAGAGCAGAGAATGCTGCAGCACCACAAAGCAGAGATTCCATCAGCCACCGCTTTGGAGATGAAGAAGGAAAACAATTCCCAGGGAGCTTCATGAAACAGAAAGCCAGGAGAGAAAACTAGCAGATAATGCTGTGCTCACCATGTGCCCTTCCAGCTGAGGGAGAAACCATGACTGTGTTTGCCATGCGCCTTCTTGGATGAGAGAGAGACCCTGAACTTCATTGGCCTTCTTGAACCAAGGTATCTTTCCCTGCATACCTTTGATTGGACATGTCTATGGACTTGTTTTAATTGGACATTTTCTTGGCCTTAGAACTGTAAACTAGCAACTCATTAAATTCCCTTTTTTAAAAGCCATTCTGTTTCTGGTATATTGCATTCTGGCAGCTACCAAACTAGAACACCTTCTTTTTTAAAAAATTTGTATCAATAAAACCAATCAACATACAATATGAACATTCCTTTTTTTAATCACATAGTTGTATATTCATCATCATGACCATTTCTTAGAACATTTGCTTCAATCGGAAGAAGAAATAAAAAGAAAACAAAAAAAATTCATACATATCACACCCCTTACTCCTCCCTTTCATTGATCACTAGCATTTTAATTTACTAAATTTATTTTAACATTTGTTCCCCCTAGTATTTATTTTTATTCCATATGTTCTACTCTTCTGTTGACAAGGTAGATAAAAGGAGCATCAGACACAAGGTTTTCACAATCATACAGTCATATTGCAAGCTCTATCATTATACAATCATCGTCAGGAAACATGGGTACTGGAACACATCTCTACAGTTTCAGGCACTTTCCTCTAGCCTCTCTAATACACCTTAAACTAAAAGGGGATATTCATATAATGCATAAGAATAACTTCCAGGATAACCTCTCAACTCTGTGTGAAATCTCTCAGCCACTGACACTTTTTTTTTGTCTCATTTCTCTCTTCCCCTTTTTGGTTGAGAAGGCCTTCTCAATCCTTTGATGCTGAGTCCTAGTTCATTCTAGGATTTCTGTCCCATGCTGCCAGGGAGGTTTACAGCCCTGGGAGTCATGTCCCACATAGAGAGGGGAAGGACAGTGAGTTTGCTTGCTGTGTTGGCTGAGAGAAAGAGGCCACATCTGAGCAACAGAAGAGGTTCTCTGGGGGTGACTCTTAGGCCTAATTTTAAGTAGGCTTAGGGTATACTTTGCAGGGATAAGTTTCATATGAATAAACCCCAAGATTGAGGGCTCAGCCTATTGATTTGGTTGTGTCTGCTGCTTGTGAGAATATCAGGAATTCTCCAGATGGGAAGGTGTATTTTCCCCCTTTCTCACCATTCCCCCAAGAGGACTTTGCAAATACTTCATTATTCACTATTCAAATCACTGTGGGATTTTTCGGGGCATCACACTAACCTGGACAAAGCTACAAATCTCATGCCCTATTCAAGGTTCCATGTACTTATGGTGTTCAATGACCCTGTCCATATAAGTTGTATTAGGAAATGCTCAGTGACCAAACTTCTTAAAAAGAGCAGTCTGCACTCACTTCCTTTGCATTCCCTCAACCTCTTACAGTGTCAGTCCCTGTTACTGGAGGAAACTATTCCCTCAAAGTATAAAGTATTATACAAACTTAGTTAAGTATCAATAAATCAACCTCAAAAAAACAAGAGTCTTTTCTTAGCCCCCACTGAATAGCCTGTGACCCTGCTGCTGCACCCCCCATTACGGGGTCTCTCTTCCCTTGCATTCTGTGCCCAGGGTCCCCAACACCACCCCAACATTTGGAGATTCCCTAGAAATCAGGAGGGCTCCATGTGAGTCTTCCTTCTGCTCTCTCCTCACATGGAGCTACACAGAGCTGCTTGAAAATGCAGCAGCATATGTTTGGTGCTTCTGTCCAGGGAAGCACATTAGAGATTCAGCACCCAAGCCTTTTACTAAGGGCTTGTCAGGTCACTCTCTGCCTAGTATATTCTGTGTTTGATAAAACCACATTGTATGTATAAATGGCCTAGGCCAAGCGAGCCACACATATGATTTAGGAAATCCCAATGCTAGCCGTGGCCAACCTGTAACCCCATAACAGAGAACTAGGATTTAAGGCATGATAATGACTATGGAATCATTATATAAATATTCCTTTTTTCTTTCTGTTATGCTAGAGAGAGAAAAATACCTGAAATTTCTGAATATAATCCAGCTTCCCTGATATGGATAATGATTGTGAAAGCCCTTATCTTGTGCCTGTGTGATTATAAGAGCTGTTATTCCCTTTATCCTGATTTCTTCTCAAAGTAAGTTATAAGGGCAGAGGCCCTAATTAATGCTCAGGGAAGAACCTGAGTCAGCCATTAACTGGTTCCAGCCCCAGTCTCACTCCTTGATGTTTGTAAATTGTTCTTGCTGACACTCACAGTTCTAATGGCTATTCCAGTCTGTTTCTTGAATGGTAAGAACTTCATCTCCTCCTGTTTGAATCCATAAAAACCTTGAACTGTCTAGAATCAGGGAAGCAGATTTTGGGCCCATCAGCACACTGATCTCCTGCTTTGTGCCTAGCAATAAACTCTTTCTCTCTTTGAAACCCAGGTGTCCCAGGAATTGGTCATGTGAGCCATGGGACAGAGAACTCACCACCTTTGATTGTTATCATATCTTACAAGCAGGTCTTTCTAAGGAGAGCAGTCTCGGGCCTATGTCAGCTCTTTTCTGCATAGGTTCCCTGACTCTGCACCATTTTGTTCTTTCCTCTACCCCTAAAGGAAGGTAACCTTTAACATCAAGTTGAGGAAGGCTAGAACAGGGAGAGGTGGAAGAGAGAAAACCATGAAGAAGTCCTTGAATAAGAATGGTTAATCAAGACCAGGAGGGCCCCAGTCAGCCACAGACACCCTACCTGGGACATACCCACTTAAAGGTCACACCTGTAGCAGCTGACCCACCTGAAGCCCAAGGACCCCCACCCGAGGGAGTCATCTACAGAGAAGGGTGAAACCAGCTGAGCCACCCGAATGCACTATCTGCCACCAGACACTGCCCTGGGAAGAGGGGATAGTAGAGGAGTGAGCCCTGTACAAAGGCAGATAGTCCCAATGTTGGGGCCTCTTGCCTTCCATCTTTCTTTACTTGCAAGAGTGCCTATGTGTCCTCTTATGTGTATGTCTAGTAAGTTTCTGCCTGCTCACTCTATGCTGTTGCTGAGCTCCTGAATTCTTTATTGCGGTATGCCCAAGAACCTAGGATACCGAAATTTTATGAGAAAGGCATGATCCTATCACATCTCTCTCCTTCTGTGTTCTCATCCACTCAGGATTCAAATAAACCTCTCTTTGCAAATGATGCCCAAACTGGCATCACTGCCTATGGACTAGATTTCTGAGTATCCATTGTCATCCTGATCCGTTCAAGTCCTGTTAACTCAGGGTCTAGGGACCCCAACTAAATGGTTTTAACAAAAAGAACACAGGGCTCCTTCCCTGACTTACCATTACAGTGTGGCAGGCCTTGTTTTTCTCATCTGTAAAAGCAGGTTGGTTTCTGCCAACTCCAAAATGTTACAGTATTGTGATCTCCCCACCAACCTGTCCCCTCCACCTCCTCAATATTACCGCCCCCACCCCATTCTAAGGCCTGTCTCCTGCAGCATCTACCTGCCATTAGACAGAGTTCCACCAACTCAATGGACAATGGTTCTGAGAGGTTTTCTAGGTTCCTCCAGACAACTGACAGAGGGGATGTGTGAAGAGGTCTTTGTCTCTAACCTTCAATCTCCCCATCTCTCCCTGCCCTGACCCAGACTGACTCAGCTGGACTTACCTCAAAGGCAGAGGCATGAAAACTGGGTTTGGAGAGTCAGCTGCAGAGGAGACCTGGGATATAGGGTCAGGAAACCAACCTATAGGGAAAGCCTGTGTCATCACACTACTGGACAAAAGTGGTGGATTCTTTTGCCCAATTTGTTCAATTGACAAATTCCTGAGACGCTGAGGTTTCAAAGAGAGAAAGAGTTTATTACAAGGCACAAAGCTGATCGGATGGTCTACCAGCCCAAAAATCTGCCTCCCAGAACTGCAGTCATTCGGATAGTTTTGAAACTGAGAAATCATGATTTAAGAGATGATTTAGATTACTGAATCATTATTTAGCTATTCCTTTTTGCTTTCTGGTATATTGGAGTAAACAGAGGGAAATTCCAGATATCTCTAAATTGTAATCCAGCTGCCCTGATCTCTGATAATGATTGTAAAACCCCTTGTGAGTAACCCTCATTTGTATCCAGTTATCCAGTTTTTCAGCTTTAGAGTTTTGTAATCACTAAAGGCAGCACCTAATGTTTATTAATGAAAGGTCTTGGGTCAGCACAGGACTAACCCACCCCAAATCTAAAGTTGTCTTGATAACTGAGACTGGATCTAACCAAAGTGGGCCCACCTGACATGTGCAGTAGCTTAGACTTTAACCCACAAGTCACTTAACTTATACCTCATTCCACCATTTTCTTACATACATTGTCTCTAAGTGAACTACACCTCATTATAATACTAAAATCACACCCATCATCATATTAAGGCTGCTATTTTCTTACATGTGTTTCTGTGACTAAGCATGTAATCAATCTGCATGTGCTCAATAGTTGGATTCCCCTCTAAGTACATCATCTGGGGCCACTGTGCCCATTATCCTAAACACTGTCCATCTCTTTCTCTAATAAAACTAACAGAATTACTGTGGTTCAGGAAGACAGATTTTGGACCACTAGGCCATCTGCTGTCCTACTATGTGCCTAGTAATAAACTTTTTCTCTCTTTGAAAGCTCAGTGTCTCGGGAATTGGTTATTGAGAGCATGGACAAAAGAATCCACAGCCTTTGTCTGGTAACAGTTTCACAGGATCAAAAGACTGACATGTTTTAGGATAATGAGCACAATGGTTCCAGATGATGTAATTAGAGGGATCTAATTATTGAGTGTGTGCAGACTGACTACACGCTTAGTCACAGAAACACAGTGACCTTAATATGATGATGGGTGTGATTTTTAGTATTATAATGAGATATAGGTCACTTAAAGTCTAAGCTACTGCCCATGTTAGGCAGACCCATTTTGCTCAGTTTTCAACATAACTTTGGACTTGGAGTGGGTTAGTTCTGTGTTGACACAAGACCTTTCATTAATAAACATTAGAGGCTGTCTTTAGTGATGACAAGATCTAAAGTTGAAAAAAGGGTAAATAGGTACAAGTGAAGGATAGTCACAAGGTTTTTACAATCACAAGGGTACAAAATGAAGGCTGTACAACAATTATCAGAGATCAAGGCAGCTGGATTACAATTCAAAGATTTCAGTTATTTCCTTCTGTCTCTCTAATATACCAGGAAGTAAAAAGGAATTTCTATATCATGATTCAATAATCATGATCACCCCTTAGATCCCAACTTCTCAATGACAAACCCTGGATCTGCCACAATTCCCACCTAACCCAGACAACAGACATTTTAATTGCTTCTTTCCCTCCTTCCATCTCCATAACCCCCATGTAAAGGGAGAATTGATGACCCCAATTGATGCTAAGGCCGAAAACAAAAAAGTTCTTCATACACAGAGCACTAGAGAAAAGACGTTTCAAGGGGGTTCCAGGGCAGAGGTCCTCCTCGGTGGTGAGGTTAAAGGAGGGAGCCTGATTAGTGAGGGGTCACCCTTAACCTCAGGCCACTTGAGCCTGGGAGGGAGGAAGCCCAGCAGTCCTCAGGCCCCAGCGCAAAGCCTGGGTTCCGGGAGGGGGCCGCGCCTCCCACGGGGCCTCGGGTTGCCGGGGAGAGGCCTCCAGGGGGTCGCTCCGTCCGCGCCACCCCCGCGCGCACCCATGGCTGGGCCACTGGGCCCCGAAGCCAGGCCCGGCGCCGCCCAGCATACATCCTCCCTGCAGTAGCGAGCCAGCTCCTCCTCCATGAAGAGCCGCACCGGGGGACCCCGCTCGGACTGGGTGCGGCCCTGGGGCCAGCACCAGGACTAGGGCCATCCCTACAAGCGGCCGCCGCCGCCGCCGGGGCGCGGGGTCTTCCATGGTGAGCCGGCAGGGCGAGCGGCGGCCAGGCGGTAGAGCCGGCGCGCTCCAGCTCCGCGGCCCCGGAGCCCCGCCCCGCTAGCAGCCGTCCCGCGGGCCGACGCTCAGTGCCCTGAGCGAGAGCCGGACCTGCAGCACGGTGGGGCTGGCGAGCCGGTTCAGTCTCGGCCACGCAAAAGGAAACTTCGGAACTAGGATCACAACCGCAGACTACGGACTGAAAAAAGCGGATCAACAGAGCAACACCATGTGGCGGTATTTCCAGGATAAGCCACATAGATGACACACCCCAACGTTCCAGCACGTACGAGGGTGTATTTATATAATAGGGCCCCAACTTAACTAATTCACTTTTAGTTGATTTTTCTTTCCTTTCCAAATGTGTTTGAATTTTGCGTCCCCAAGGGGGGTTTTGCGAAAGTTAGAGCACAACTTTCATATATGCTCCTAAATAATAATAGGTAACATTTACATAAGCTTTTCTTCACTAATTTACTCAATAAATTAGTGCCTCTGCGTACCTGGTCACTGAGGACATGTTCCTAAACAAGACAGAGACAAATATCCACATCCACGTGGAGCTTTACATTCTATGGTTGAGAGGGACAACAAATAAAGATCTATAACACGGTATGTTAAATGCCAGGGAGAAAAATAAAGCAGGGAAAAGGATAGGGAGTTTCAGGGGTTGCAATTTTAAATGGGCTGACCAACTAAGGCCCCACTGAGATTCTAGTATTTGTAGGAAAATTCACAGGCTATGAGGGAGGGAGTCTTAAGGGAAAAGCGACCCAGGCAGAGGGGACAACTGCGTAAATGCTGAGGAAGGAGAATGCCAGGCATTTTTGGAGGAACAGTAAGGAGGCTGACAGCTGTACTGAGTAAGACTGAAGAAGGCTGTAGGGCTATGTAGGAAGCCGGGTGGGAGGGTAGATCATGCGAGACCTCAGTGCATTTTTAAAGACTTTGGCTTTCATTCTGAGTGAAATGGGAAACTATTTTAGGGAATGGAATAAAGGACTTAAAATGTCAACCGAGTCCTTCTGGCTGGTCTAGACTGAAGCAAGGGCCCAGTGAGAGATGATGGTTAGAACCAGTGGTAGTGGTGGAAGTGGTAAGAAGTGGGTGGATTGTAGACATCTTTTGATGGTGCAGCTGACAGATGAGATGTGGAGTAGGAGAGATAGAGAGGCATCAAGGATGACTCCAAGGTTTTTGGCCTGGGCAATGGAGGATGGAGTTGCAATTAACTGAGATGGGAGACGCTTCAGAGGAAATGAAGAGGTCAGTTTAAACCTGTTCAGCTTGCGATGCTTATTAGACATCCAGGTGAGGTGCCAAATAGGCAATTGAATATATAAATCTGGAGGTGTATTTAAATCCTTGGGATTGGATGAGATCCTGAAGGAAGTGCATAGGGAGAAAGAGGAGGGGAGAACCCAGAACTGAGCTCCCAGGACCTTCCAACATCTGGTGGTTTGAGGAGGCTGCCAAAGGAGACCAAAGAAGGGCTTACTGTGTGCCAGGCACTGGTTCAAAACTTTACACATATGCACTCATTTAATCCTCACTATAATTCTGGATGTGTATTATTATTATTCCCGTGGCACAGGTCATTTTGTTACTGTTCCTGAGGTACAGAGCTCTTCAGTACCTTGCCAGTTTACAGAGTAGGTGACAGAGCCAGGATTCAACACAGGCCTTCTGGCCCAAAATCTTCTCTTCAATACCAGGCTACCCTTCCCCCCAGTGACTGCACCAAGTGCTCATGCATTTATTTATCCAACAGCATAGACTTCTAGTGCAGGGTGACATGTAGAGGATCTGTCCACTAATCCTCTAAATCTCAGTTTCTTCATCAGTAACATAATAGCCTGCCTCCTTCACAGGATTGAGTTAAAAAAATATATAATAAAGACAATGGACATGAAAGGCTATGTAAACTTCAGACTGCAGTATCATTAAAAAATAAAAGAGATAATGGACATGAAAAGCTGTGTAAACTTTAGACTACAGTAGAACTGTACATTGTGTCTCAGGATCTCTGGGTTGGAATAGGCCTTCTAGACCCTCGAATAGACCCCCTTTCTGATGCACCATGTTCTCTGATAACATTCCTGGCATACAATGTGCTGCTTCTCTGCTTGAACATTTCTATTGCTCCAGCTATATTAGGAACTTTTTTGAGTCAAAAGATACTCTCTGTAATTTCTCCTGATCAGATACCCTCTCCCCAAGATGTTAAGAATAAGGCTCTCTTTGAGTAGCACACTCATATGTCCCCAGTCATCTTGTACTGCTTTTCTTTAGTTGAACCCAGATTTGTTTCAAAAAGAACACCAATCCTGCTCATACTGTTCCACAAAAGTTCAGTTTTGAATTTTATAATAATTGCTAATACTGATATGCTACTTTCAATGTGCCAGGTGATCTTCTAAGTACTTTACATCTAATAACTCATTTAATTTTCTCAAAACTCTATGAATAGGTACTAATACCCCCTTTATACTCTGGGGATCTAGGGTTTAGAATTAAGTGCAAAATGGTTAGGAAAAAAGATAGGAGATTTGAAAGTGCTGGAACAGACCTATGAATGGAACAATCATAGATTGGTTAAGCCAGAAAGACCATAGGAGCTCCTGGCCTTCACAACCAAGGCCCCATTTCTCGACCAGGTTGCCCCTTGCTCCTCCACCAAGCAGCTCTGCTCACCCCAGGGCCCCCAATGCTTGCCCCTCTGGATCTCAGAGAGACAATGGCTTAGCTGGACATGTGGCTCCCACTTGTGCCCCATCTGCTTCCATCCATCTGGATGCATCTGCTAGTATCACATGCATGCCCACCTAGCCAGTTGGGCCTGGAACGGGGGCCCTCCTCTGCAGGCCTGTGCTCTGGGCTGCAGCACCCTGGCCTGAGGCCCAAGGAATGAGCTCCACTCCCTGCCAGGGCCCCAGCCACATGGTTTCTCCACTTCCCCAGGTTGGGCCCCTCTGGGGAACTGAATGCCTCATACTTTGAACAAGAACCAGGAGGAAGCAGAACATGGCCCAGGGATGAGACTCCACTACTCTCTTGGCTAAAGCCATTCAGACCAGAGCTGCAGACAAGGCTGATCTTTTCATCCATGGCAGGATCCCCAGGACCAGAAGAGACCCCTGAAGACCATTGGATCCAGCCCCCTGCCTCCAGGTAGTCCCTGCCCCAGAGGAGGTGATACTGGGACAGGGGAAGCATGGAGCATCTGGAACACATAACACGATAAACTCTGACTCAGTTCCCTGACATGCAAAATGAGTATCCCTGCCTAATCCTCCTTAAAGAGCTAGGCTGAAGAAGATATTAGATGTTTACAATATTTACCTGGGAAGTTTTAATGTGCCATTGCTACACTAGTTAGGAACCAACGTGGGAATCTGTAATGATCTCTGGGAAGAGCCGACAGAAGAATCTGGGAGACTTCCTTATGATGCCTAAATTCTCCTGAGTCAGGAAGTTTCTGCACAAGTCTAACCTGCCTCTTCCATACTGTACTTGAAACAGCTCAAATTCTTGAGGTTCCTCAGCCCCCTTTTCTCGAATACTGAGTATGTTTTCACTCGGCCCATTTGAAATCCACTAGGAAATCCACTCAAGTCATCTCAGGAAGCAAGGAGAAAATGGATAGGCAGAGGCCCCACGAGGATCTGAGAGTCACCCAAAGCCCTGGGACAGCTCTTGTTCGAGGCTTGGGAGCTGGGAACCACACTGCCGCTAAGAGCTCACCACAGCTAAGGCCTCAGTTCCCTCACTTCATTTTGCTCCCTGCTCCTAGAGCCTACATGCACCATATTAGAAATACTGTTCAATTATGGCTGGGCTGTGTGGCCTTGGGCCAGTCCCAATCCTACCTGAGCTGGACACCAAGGGGGTTGCCTTTTAGTTCAAAGCTTTCAAGTTTGCCTGCCTGCCTCGCTGCACAGGACTAGCTTTGCAGCCTGGCTAGGGCAACAGGACAGGCTGCAAGTGGTGACTAGTCCTGCCAGGGACTGCAGAGGGCTTGGGAGTGGATTTTCTGAGTACAAGACAGGAGGATTCACTGCAGCATCTTCCCAGCCCCTGGGACAGCTCCATGGCTGGGAGGCAAACATAGCCTTCAGCTGCAATTGACACTGAGCTGTGCCCCAAACACACCAGCACAGCTGAGGAGAAACCCCTCCAGGAGCTCCAGTCAGGTTTACAGCATCTCCTATCCAGATATTTCACCAGGAAACTACAACACATCTCTCTTTCAAGCAGAAGATATGGGCAGGCAACTTTGAGGTGGAAGAATGGAAAGAGTCTTGAGGTTAAAGCCAAAATGCCCTATGTGAGAAGCATATTGGCAAATATATAGGTGAGACCATGAACTGGTCTTTCCTTTAGAAAGCTGAAGATGTGAACATAGAGAGAGGGATGTGGAAAGCACCCTGTACTAGTAAGCAAGGGTCCTGAACCTGACTCTGCCACCAATTTTCTGTATGACACTGGGTAAGAACCTGCCCTCTCTGGGCGAGGTTTGCTTACCTTTTCTGTCCGACATGTTATTACTAAGCTCCACAGGTTTGCTATTCCCTAACCTCTGACCTCCACTGCCTCCTTCACAGGTCCTGCCAGCAAAAAGATTCTGACACATCCACCTTCCAAGCTGGATACAAGGCTGCAGGCATGTGCCAGAGGTTTTTCCTACTGGGGAGAGATCGACTACAGCAAAATTATCATTTTGCTGGCAGCAATGAGGCCAGCTGTGATCCAGAATGAGAGAATGCAGCTCATTCTCCTGACATTTCCTCTTGTTAACAAGTGCCTAGAAATCTCCTGGCCCAAGGCTTTGACAAGGAGGAAAAAACATTCATGGCAGGAGCACCCAACCCCACCAGGTGGAGCAAGGGGGCAGCAGTGCTGGCAA
>PVIY010055168.1:0-13858 GCA_004026745.1 Myrmecophaga tridactyla | reverse complement strand
AAGATAAGCACCCAAGAAGAAACGTGAGAACGATTTGAGCAGACCCTTCACAAAATAAAATCTATAACAGTCCAATAAGTACATGAAAAGTGATTCCATATCATTAGTCACTAGGGAAATGCAAATTAAAGCCTCCATAAGATCAGTCACATGCCTATCAGAATGGCTAAAATGAGAACGCCTAAAAATAAATCAGCTGGCCAGACCAAAATGAGAGGAACTGGGGCTCTCAGGCTTACATAAAGGGAACGCAAGGGTACAGATACTCTGGAAAACCAAACCAAGATCATCCTGAATCCACGTTAGCGTGGATAATGAAAGAGTCTCACATACGGAATTTAGTAAGAATGTGGAACGCTGGAACTCTCGCACACTGCTGATGGTAATGCAAACCCACTCGACTTTTCTTCCACAAACAGTCTAACCTAGTTGTTCTGTTGGCAATGTTTTCATTTCAAAAACTGTGTTTTTCATCTCTGAAAGTTCTGTAGGGTTTTTTTTGGTTTGTTTGACATGGGCAGGCTCCAGGAATCAAACCCGCGTCTCCAGCTCAGCAGGCGACCCTTTGTATTTTTAATCTTCCATTTCTCTTATTAGGTCTATGCTTTCCTTGTATGTGTTTGTAGTAGCAGCCCTTTTAACATCCTTGTGTGCTAGTTTCATCATTTGTCACTTTTGGGTATGCTTTTATTGACTGAATTTTTTCCTGGTTATGAATCACTTATTTTTTTATAGTATTTCATGTCCAGGATTTTTTTTTTTTAACTTCATATCAGATACAGTGTCTTTATATTGTTAAAAACTATCTGGATTTTGTTGCCCTCCTTTAAAGAGTGTTGCGCTTTGTTCTGCTGAGTGGCTTAGTAACTTACCATCATCTTGAGGCCTCTGTGTCCTGTTTTGAAGTTTCTGAGGCCGGTCAAGAGCAGCCTTCTCTCCAGGTACCACTGAGCCCAACGGTGACGTGTGGTCTCTTTGGGGTTTCCACTGAGGTTCCAGGTGTCTCCATCAGGGACCTGGCACTCTGGCTGGTCAGCCTCAAACACCTCACCAGGCGTGAGGGCTGGTGACTCTCCAGTCCTGGCCTTGACAAGCCTCATTCCACACAGGTGACCACTCACCTGGTTTTGACAAGCCTCAATCCACACAGGTGACCACGTTCAGCAAAGACTTGGGGGCCCCCAGGGGACTTGATGCACCCCTTTTCTGCACATCTCCTTCCTTCCCCCAATGCCTTCCCCCTAACAATCAGCTGCCCCATGTCCCTAGTCTATGATTTTTCTCTCCTTAGAGAAGTACCTGTGGCGTGCTTGGGTCCCGCCTATTGCATCTGTGCTGCAGAAACAGCTTCCAGGAGCAAAGTACTGTGATTCTAAGGCTCGCCACAACGAAACCCCTTCTCTCAGAAATCACACTCCAACCCTGAATCCTGCCTACTGTTTGAAAATAGCTGTTCCACGTCATTTCAGTTTCCTTATTGCCCATAGAAAAATTTCAGTCCAATCACTGCTCTCAGAAACAGATACTTCCTAGGCATTTTATTTGAACTAAAAACTGTAAGATGCACTCATTTGCCAACCTTAGGATGTGGAGCTCAGTGAATGCTTCTCTTCCCCACGTCACACTCCTTCCAACAGTCCGACTGGTTTCTCAGCAGGATCCCACCTCCAGCACACAGCCACCAGCTCTGCTGAGCTGTCCACAGGCGTGGCTAGAACTGCTGGGAAGATACTGCCCCCAGGGTGAACACTCCACAGAGTGGGTAAGGGACAAAAGATAATCGCTCCAGTTTTCCCTTCCTGCAGTGGGAAAACTTTGAGGCAGACGGTACACAGGTCCTCAGACATTCCAGAGTCACTAATTTCCAGTTGGCCAAAAGGGCTGTGGTAGACTGCAGAAAAAAGTCCACAGTATTTTGCATTTCGTCTCATTGAGACACAGAGTCTCCTTCCACACCTTTTGAATCTGGGCTGCCCCTGTGATCTGCCCTGACCAATGGAACATTGGAGAGGGGACTTGGTGCAAATTCTCAGCAGCACCAGGCCGTGGAGTTCTCTGCACGTCCACTCTTGTACCTTGTCCATTTGGCTAAGCCGTGACGAAGCTCATGGATAATTAGAGACCCATGCTTGAGACGCCCTTTGACCCCAGCCATTGAACCCCAGCTCCAGCCATGAACAAAGCCAAGGGGAGCAGCCCACCTCCCTCCCACCGGAGGTACAGGTGAGCTCAGTGGAGACCCAGCCCAAATTGCTGGCCCACAGAAGCTGCAGGTGAAATAAAGGATTCTTGTTTTAAGCCATTGCTTTTCGGGGAGCAGAAGCCCTTGTTCCACGTGCACAGTGTCTGATACTGTGGCATTTAGCAAAATCACACACCCCTACTTCCCTTCCTCCCGCTACGTCACTCTTCCCTCCGCCTGACCTCTGACTCCTGAACTGTTTCCTAAGTCAGCTCCTGGATTCTAAGTTCTTTCTCAGGCTCTGCTTTCAGGGGAAGCCCAACTAAGACCAGGGCCACAGACTTTTCTCTAGCATTAGTTCTTCAGATTGAGGGTCTGCCTCATCTTTCCCATGAAACCCATCTAGTGGGCATCACCTAATAAAGTATTCCAATGCTAATTCCTTTATGCTAGAGAAAGAACAAAAAGTAGTTGAAAAGCAACCTGAATGAAGAATCCTAGATTTCTGTGAATGTTCTCTATTTTCTTTTTAGAATGCTCTTGTCCATAGCTAATGTAACAGGTGGCTTATAAGATGGCCCCACTCAATTCCCAAGTCCATGTAGGATCCTTTGAGCACGGGCAGGACCTGTGATGGCCTTGAGCCAAGGGAATATGCAAAAAACACTTCTCTGATTAAGTTACATAAGATCATGAGCATCACCTTGCCAGCAGAGGCTGTCGGATGCCGCTCTGGCTGGCACACTCTGATGAAGCAAATAGCAATGTTGGAGAGGGCCACATGGTAAGGGACAAAGGGCTGCTTCCAGCCTCCAGCCAGCCGGACACTGAGGCCCCCACTGCTGAGTCCTCAAGGAACTGATTCTGTGAACAAGCCCATGAGCTTAGAGACAGATCCTTCCCCAGCGGTGGCTGAAAGTTGCCCGTAGCCTTGCAAGACCCTGATACAAGAGACCCAGCTAAGCTGTGCCCGGACCCCTGACCACAGGCATGGTATGATAATGGCTTAGAACACACATGTATTAAGTTTGGGGCAATTTGTTACACAGCAATTGATAACTAATGCACCTAACATAATAGTATTTGTAAAGCAACTCACCTTCCCCAAACTTTCCAATACACCTAATTTAGCTCAGAGAAATAAGTCTTTCCTTCGTCTTTTGTCAACCTCACTGAAGTATAACTTACATGCAATAAAATTCACCAAATTCAAGCAGACTATTTAAAGGGTTTGACTAATGTATTCAGTGATGTAACCTACATCACAGTTGGCAAGAGTTTTTAAGAGCTTGATGGAGGTAAAATTTACATACCAAAAAATCCACTCATTTTAAGTGTATAATTGCATGGTTTCTTGCAAATCTGCAGACCCCTTCCTTTTTATATTTATTTTCACTGGTTTACATAATATTATTAAAAATTA
Source organism: Myrmecophaga tridactyla (assembly GCA_004026745.1). NCBI lineage: Eukaryota > Metazoa > Chordata > Mammalia > Pilosa > Myrmecophagidae > Myrmecophaga > Myrmecophaga tridactyla. Next base: position 10,253 of record PVIY010055168.1, on the reverse strand, counting down.
TAAAAAACAGAAGTCCAATAAAATATATTATATGAAGGGAAATTCATCTGCTGGCAAGTTTGGGATGAATTGGGGCAGATATAAAATGAAGGTGAGGTCAGTGGGAGACATTGTGGCAGTCCAGCTCAGGGGACCAGTTTTTTATCACACAAGGAAGGGACTCAACAAATGCAAGAGCGACTCGGGCATTAAGTTCCAAGGAAAAGGCAGGGGACTGACGTGGTTGGCTGAAGCAGTTACGTTCCCCAGAAAAGACCATGTTCTTTTGTTCCATTCTCACAGGAGCAGACCTCTTGTGGTTGGGGCCCTTTGGTTAGACTATTTCAATTGAGGTGTGACCCACTTCATTCAAGGTGGGTCTTAACCCTTCATTGGAGTCCTTTATGAGAAGAGAAAAAAGCAGAGAAGTCTTGAGAGAGGAAAAAAAGAACCCAGAGACATTTGGAGAGAGCCACTGAAGCCAGAAGCAAGAGAGAAAGAGGAGCAGACGCCGCCATGTGCCTTCCCACGTGAGAGAGGAGACCTGGATGCCAGCAGCCTTTCCTCAGAGGAGGTATCTTCCTCTTGATGCCTTCCTTTGTCTATCCTCACCGCCTTAGAACTGTAAGTTTGTAACCTAGTAAATCCCCTGTTGAAAATGTCAACCCATTTCAGGTATGTTGCATTCCAGCAGCTTTAGCTAACCAAAACACATGGGATCCAGAAGTGCAGTGATGTTCCAACACTGAGTTGACTGTGGCTTCACATGTCAAAACTTATTATGCATATAGATGACATGATCTGAAACTTACACAAGCAAAACCCAGGTATAGCAAAGAGTTTTGAGAAATACAGATTATACCAAAACCTGGGAATGGTTCTTACAGAACAAAATGATCCCCTGAGCATGAGCTGAGTGCGGGAGAAATACGGAAGAGACAACCCTGGCAGTCCTAAGTAGCTTTAAATAGACTGGCAGTTTACCTCGTGATGGAAACAAACAGCACAGATATTTTTAAAGTGAGTAAATTGGAATCTGATTTATTATATGGAAAAAAAGCTGATGTAGCATAAAATGATCTGAGAATGGAGATGGAAAAGTGAAAATATTCTGGACTTTCTCCTTTATTATAAAATCAAGAAAAATTGTATCTCTTTTTCCAGCCCAGACTTCCAACTAAATGGACAGAAAAAATACACTGGATTTATGGCTGATGCAGACCTACAGCTCTTGCCTGTTTGTACAGCCTCATTAGTAGCCAAGAATATCCATGCTGAAGATGCTGAAAAATAAAAGTTTAATTTGGGGTGTATAGGCATTTATTAGGTTCAAACTTTGTCACTTTTTTATTTAATGAAAGAAATCATCAGCTCTTGCTAACAACAGACTCAATCATGAGCCTTCTATTTCAGCCCACGATGAATAGCAATTAATCACGTATCAATAGTGATGTGGAATTAGCTGTTTTCCAGCTTTGGACTAAAATCAAGATGTAGGAATATGTTTACATAAAGACAAGTAATGCCAATGTGAATAATGAACCAGTAAAAAGGGGTGAAAATTTCTTTGATTTGCACTGTTCTCATGGTTGAGTATATACTCATGAGTCTTGTTATGCAAAAAACACCACTGAGACGTGAACGATGAGAATTTTAAAAACATGCTCCCAAATAAATAAGGTGGACATTTCCTGTTTGATTTATTGTCCATGGACATTTCTAGTTTCTCTTTCCTGACATCTCCCCTATTTCCTTCATAATAAGGACTGTTTGTCCACTGGACAGCCTGTGCCTTTCTCTTTTGGAGGAGAGGTCAAATGACCCATGCTAGACCAGCAAGGCAGTACGCCCCTCAAGTTGAAGGACCAAAAAACCTAAAAATGGTTCAAGTTCCATATCGCCTAAGAAGCTGTTTAATTTTTGGATCTTTTCTGCTAAGGAACTGCTTAACTTCCTGTCTCCCTCTGCCATCTTGGCCTGCCCATTCCTAAGCCAGAATTCCTGGGTATATTTCTTATCTATTGTTGCATGACAAATTACCCACCCCAACTTAGTGACTTAAAACGATGCACAGTCATGTCCCAAAGTTCCTGTGGCTCAGGAACCCAAGGTTGCCTGGGTCCTCGCCTTCATGTCTCTCATAAGGTTGTAACCAAGGAGCTGGCCCATGGTACACAATGAAGATGGCAGCCAGGATTCACCTTTTCAACCCAGGTAGGACACTCTTCCAAGCTTGCACGGTGGCTGTTGGCCAAGACTCAACTCCTTGCAGGTTACTGCACTGAGAATTGCAGATCCTTGCCAGATGTTGGTTGGAGATTGTCCGCAGTTCTTTTCAAGATGGGTTTCTCCATCAGAGCAAGCATACAAAAGAGCCAGAGAGAAGGAAACACTAGCAACACGGGAGAACCAGGCTTTTAAAAAGAATGAGAACGTAGCATCCCATCGCTGTTGCCATATTGTCTTCATTAGAAGTCAGCCACTAGATTCAGCTCACACTCAAAGAGAGAGGGTGACACACAGGCACAAACCCAAAGGCAGGGGTCACCAGGAACCATGCCAGAAGCTGCCCACCATGGGGCCTGGTAAATGCTATGGCAGGCAGGCACATCTGCCTGTCAAAGATGGCGCTCCCCATTCCAAAGTCCAAGGTTCTTGCTGGAGAGCAAACTCTCAGTCCCAGACCACAGTTCCCAGACCTCCTTGCCTCCATGTGGAATCATAGCTAGATCTTGCTGATGGAACATCAGCAGAAGTGATACTTGTTACATTGCACCAAAGAGCTTAGAGGCAGGTGAGGCTTCTGCACATGTTCCTTCCCTTTCTCCCCGTCCTGCCGCCCCATCAAGAGGGACATCCTGTGGCAGATATGACAAAACCACAGGAGAGAAGTATCTCAGTCCCTAAGCCCAGCTCAGAGAGCAACCACCCAGTGCCATCAACAGCCTTTCGCGTTTTGCTGTAAGAAGAAACAAACCTTGATTGTGTTTGAGCCTTTACATATTTGGGGGCAGGGGTTGTTACAGCAGCCAGCGTTACCTTAAATAACACACACACACACACACACACACGGACATTTCTGTATCCTACATGACTGGTTCAGCTTAGTAACATATGTCCTGGTAACCATCCATTCCCTCAACAGATGGTCATGAAAATCTGACTACGTGTCAGGTACTTGCCATAGGCCAGGGATCATGAGACAGTGAAGATGACATTTCTGGTCCATGACCTTCTCAATCTCACAGTTTGACAGGTAAAATAAGAAGACTCCCCAGGAGGCGTTGCTCACGGCCATCAAGTCATTTGGATTCCCACAACGTTTCGAGTAAGGGCCATGCTCTCCATTTCCAGACAGGACAGCTCAGGCCCTGGAACTTCTCAAAGGGCTCAGGCCAGTCTCCGCCAAGGCTAGACCCAGGCCCCGAGTTCCTGGGCCTAACCCTAAAGTTCTCCCACATGCTGATGCCTCCCAGCATGAGTCCCAAGGGAGGCACCCCACATTTATAGGATCAGGTCTGGGCCCCTAAAAACGTGCCATGGAAAGGAGGAGGAAAACACCGATAAAAACTGCAGTCATTGCCCTGTGAGATTAATTCTCTTTACTCCACCCTGATTTTTTTTTTAAACTTTCGATCATTCCATTCTACATATATAATCAATAATTCACAATATCATCACATAGTTGCATAGTCATCATCATGATCATTTCTTGGAACATCTGCATCTATTCAGAGAAAAAATAAAAAGAAAACAGAAAAAAATTCATACATACCATACCCCCCACCCCTCCCCCTCATTGATCACCAGCATTTCACTCTAAATTTATTTTAACATTTGTTTCCCCTATTATTCATCTTTATTCCATATGTTTTACTTGTCTGTTGATAAAGTAGATAAAAGGAGCATCAGACACAAGGTTTTCACAATCACACAGTCACATTGTGAAAGCTGTATCATTGTTCAATCATCAAGAAACATGGCTACTGGAACACAGCTCTACATTTTCAGGCAGTTCCTTCCAGCCTCTCCACTATATCTTGACTAACAAGGTGATATCTATTTAATGTGTAAGAATAACCTCCAGGATAACCTCTCGACTCTGTTTGGAATCTCTCAGCCATTGCCACTTTATTTTGTTTCATTTCACTCTTCCCCCTTTTGGTTGAGAAGGTTTTCTCAATCCCCTGATGCTGAGTCTCAGCTCATTCCAGGATTTCTGTCCCATGTTGCCAGGAAGGTCCACACCCCTGGGAGTCATGTCCCATATAGAGAGGCGGAGGGCGGTGAGTTTGTTTGTCATATTGGCTGGAGAGAAATGTTACATCCGAGCAATGAAAGAGGTTCTCCTGGGGGTGACTCTTAGGCCTAATTTTAAGTAGGCCTGACCTATCCTTTGTGGGGTTAAGTCTCATATGAACAAACCTCAAGATTGGGGGTTCAGCCTATAGCTTTGGTTGTCTGCACTGCTTGTGAGAATATCAAGAATTCAACTTGGGGAAGTTGAATTTTCCCCTGTTCTCACCATTCCCCGAAGGGGGCTTTGCAAATGTTTTTTTACTCACTGTTCAAATCACTCTGGGATTCATCGGGGCATCAATCTGGACAAACCAACAAAATCTCATGTCCTACTCGATCACCCTAATTTTTAAAATGCCCTTTATCCTCACTTCTCCCATTGCTAGTTTACACTCTGGAATGAACTGATGATTCTCTACGCATGCGGAACACATCCTCCTCTTCTCCCTCTACCTTCCCCGCCATCACTGTCTGCAGGACTAGAGCTGCGGGATGAAATATAGGACACCCAGTTAAATATGAGTTTCCGATAAACAATTTTAATACACTTATGACCCAAATATTGTTTACAATGTATTAAAGCTTACTTTTATCTAAAATTCAACAATCTGTGTTGTTATTTGCCAACTCTAGTGACCCTCCTTCCAATACACACCTCCACCTCCTTTCTCTACGAGACGTGTGCTTGCTGCCTGCATTGTCATTCCAAGTTACTTTATGCTGTTTTTTATTCTTTAAAGTCTCAATCTAAAAAGAACCAAGATGCACAGGAGATACCTCAAATAACGCCTTGCTACTCTGGTTGCAGGCACCTTAAATCTCAAAGAAAATAAACTGCACTTCAAAGCAAATGCGTAAACCAAGTTCCAATGCATAATCAGTGTCCTTTCATAAATGCCAGTTTCAAAACCTGGAATTTATGAGCTGCTGATATTTTTTAAGACCCTGCATAACATACTTATGCAGGGTTTGATGTTTTTTGTCTCAAGAAATGGAATTCTGATAGGAAGGGCCGCACGGTGGGCTCCTTGGTGGAAGTGTGTAATCAGAAATGCTTGATAACGCTCCTTGAGCCTCACGCTATGGCTTTAAAGGAACAAAGAGACGTGTGAAGGGCAAGGGGCCGTTTGGGGACTCTTCAGTCTATTATTCATTTTAAAAGATTTCTGAAAATTGCAAACTTACATTAAACAAAAGGAGTAATTGGATCCGGGTTAGGTGAAATATTTTGAGAGCGCCTTCCTTTTGGCAATGGAAAATGTCGCAGTGTGACACTGCTGCAGTTAGGGCTGGGCCACCTGAGTCTCTTCCCATCATAAGGTTGAGGGATTTTCCAATAAAATGAACAGAATTAGCAGACTTGCCTATCGCCTTCCCGTTCGTAACGCAGGGGAGAGGCAGAGCTCAGGGTGAGTGAGAAGGAATGCCTGTGCTTCTGTTAATTCTTTAAACAAAAACCACAGCCCATCATGCCTGTGTCAGTGAATTACCAGGAGAAAACCAAACGGCCTCGGCTGATTTGAAGACATTTGAATGGAGGTAAACAGCTGCCAGCGAAGCAGGAGAACCCCCTCCCCCCCAAGAATTTCCAAAGGAGGGAATTTCCCAAAGACCAGAAAAGCCGTGGAGTGGGGGAGATGGTTGTGGCCGTGGGCTCTGCAGCCCCCACACTCACACCCCGTCCGGCCACACCCAAATCCCAAGTCACTGCCCCTCCCTCCACCTCCCAAACCACAAAGTTCCGGAGGGAAGAGTAGAAGTTCTCAGTAGACATGGCAGGGAGAGGCGGGAAACCAATGCACTAGAGCCACGATGCAGAAGGTGTACCTGTCAGGGTCGCGGCGAAGGGCTGAGAGTTCTGTAAAGGCTTAGGAGCCTCTGGCCTCCCAGGGCCTGGGAAGCTGAGCTGATGGTCTTCACGGGGGAACATCCCTTTGGGCTCTCAGAGCCAATTCTACTCCTCTTTTCGCTTAGCTGCAAATCATTTGGTGTGTTCATGCGACATCATCAATGAATGGACGAACATTTACTAGGGGCCAGTTGCTGGGGCTCAGGTCCACTCTGGACTCCAGCTCTGCCCAGCACACTTTCAGCGAGACCGGAAAGGGCCTCATTTGGGGCATCCGCCGGTCATCACTAGCTACTGAGCGCTTGAAATTCGATTGGTAAATGGAGGAAGTCAAATTTTATGTAAGTTCATTAATTTAAATGTAAAAAGCCACAGTCGCCCACTGGCTTCTGAACAGGATGCCACCAACCGACCGGATGTGTGGCTTTGCAGGCAAAAGTCATTTTCTACAAGAAGCAAATCTGAGAGCTTGGGACGCTCAACTCGAGAGGATGCGACAAGCACTGCGAAGCGGTGCAAATAAATAGTAGGAAGAATCAAGAGGAAAACAGTCAAAGACGCTTTGGTGTGAGGTCACAGATGTGGGAAGCAGCTCCTGAGACACTGTTCTGTCCCACGGAGGGTCGGCAAACCTACCCAAGACCCGTGTTCACACTCACTGTCAGCCACACGTGTGTGCGCGTGAACATGCACGCACATGCACACACATGTACACATGCACACACGCACATGCATGCACACACACATGCGCACACATGCACGCACACACATACGCACACCCACCGTATTCTGTTCGTTGGTTTTATGAAAAGATAGCTACTCAGAATGACTTAAATAAAGATTCAATCCCTAAAGGTGTGACGTCTATGCATATAAAAGCAATCACTACTAAGATTATCTGTTTTCTCCCTATTTTTTTTTAGCCATCAGAGCATTATACATACACGGCTGCTATTTTCTTCTTTTTAACTTTTTTTGCCTTGAAAAAAATAATTAAAAAAAATTTTTTTGCTGCCCATCCGTCCCACCCACGGCCCTGAGGCCCGAGCGCAGCAGCCGGGCTCACCACACGAGCCTGGTCCAGAGTCACAGACGGACCACTGGGGGTGCAAACAGTCACCAGGAAACGCGCCCGAGTTCCTGCGAGGAGGGCGCAGGGACAGGGCCACCCCCAGGCCTGCACAGGAGTGCGTCATGCTGAGGCATGGCCTGCGCCTGGGGCTGGCGTGGCCCCCAAAGCCCCCCACCGTGGCTCCTCCGGGTGAGGGCGCCCAGCCTCCTGGCTCGGGACGGTGCTCAGATGTTGGGGCACAGCGGGCTGAGCCACATTTTGGACGGTTATAACTTCTGGAAACTGTGGATTCATCTCCGGGAACAGATATCCAATGGAGAGAGGTCAGAAACTTCATTCACCGTCTGCAGCAAAGAGACCCCATCCAGAAGCTAAAACAACATGTATACTAAGAGCGGAGTCCCTGCTTTGCTGCCTGCAACCTCTACAGAAACCCTGGGGTGAGCTGTGTCACCCAAGTTGAGCAAGTGGACGGAAGGGTCTGTAACCCAAACCCACAGCTGGCTGCCACAGGGGGAGGCCCAGCAGGACGCGGGTGAAACATGGTTCGACTTGCTACTTCTGAAAACCACAAATGCGAGCAGAGATCTGGTCTGCTCTGGAGCACACTTAAATATCTCTATAAAAAGTGCTCCTTTCAAAGTGAAATCATTGCCCTCCCCACTAGGCGGGACAGGACACCATGTTGAGGATTGAGTCTGGCCCTGGCACCATGGGATAAGTCTAATATTTGTTTTTACCGTCAAACAGGCACCAAAAGGCAGATGATCATTTTACTTTTAGGGGGCTAAATATGACTTGACTCTAAATTGAATTGCATGGCAGTCAAAAGTTTTTTGTTGTTGTTGTTTTTTTTTTTTGCAGACTATACCACTGTCAGTTTACAATCAAGTCATTCAGACAAACATTTACAAATGCAGGGCATTTTTGTCAACTGTCACAGATTAAACACAAGGAAGTACTAACACTTCTACCAAACAAAGCACTAAAAGAATCGCAAATGAACATTAAAGCCTTTGACAAGGGGTCGTCAAATATGAGGAAATCTTTTAGAATAAAAGCCAGATTCCAAAACGAGTAGCAACCTGCAGGGGTGGGGAGAAACAGAGACTGTGCCCGGAGAAGAAAAGATCCCAGCACAAATTTTTTTTTAATGGTAACATGTTATGGAACTATACAGCGATACACACCATAGAAGTTTTAAGAAAGTCTGACACAGTTGGAAACATCTGCCCGTGGGCAGAGGGGAAAATGTGGACTGCTGTTCTTTCTGACAAGGCTTGGTCAACTCTTTGAACCTTTAAGTTACACAACTGCACACATTTGGTTATTAAAAATGTCATGAATCGCGGGTTGTGTGCGTCGATTTCTCCAGCTGTGTGCACTAAGATGGGCGAGAATCAGCAGATGCTCCGGCAGCCCCAGAGCCTGGCTCTCAGCCCCACTCACGCAAGGGAAAGAAACCAAGACTCCTTGAGAAAGTGTTGACTCTGGGACTGGGTATAGAAAACATAAGGTAAGCTGAGCATCTTCTGGTGCTAGTAAGGAAGGAAATTCTGAACACACACACACACGTGCACTGAAGGACATGAGAGCCGACCTGTGGGAGCTCCCAAGAGCAGAAGCTGGAACGACTGAGGCATCAGATGACAGCAGAGGCGCTCGTGCGTGTCACATGTGGCCGGCCCAGGTAGGGAACCTCACATGCCGATGGCCGCCCCTCCCTCAGGACACCTGGCGTCCTTCCACCCGGGCACTCCTGCGGCCATTTCCATCTCACCGTCCTGGCACTGCACCCTGGAGCTCGGGCAGTTCTTTCTTTCCCACTCTGCCACCTGTCGGCACCTTTTAGGTCCCCGGCCACCCACCAGCGGGTCTTTAGTCTTCTCCCCACCTGAGACCGCGTGAGGTCCCAGCTCTCGACGGGTGCATTCGGCTCACGAGGTGGGCCCTAGAAACCCTTCCATCCCTGCCAGTGTTGCCTCCCAGCTGTGGCTCTCGCCGTTTCAGAGGTTGCCCTCTCCTCCCGTCTCCCTTCCCCTGGCTGGTGGAATTACGGGGAATGCAAGATACGCCTGATCAGAGGACAGGTGAAAACCTGAGTGTGTAACACTGCAGACTTCAGCCCGGCGTGACCGCAATACGTGTACCCGCCCCAACAACACCAATCACAAAACCATTTCGCATTATAAAATCAGTGTGCATGCCAAGATATAAAATCAATGTCCTAAAATCAAAACATCAACACCCGCTCTTCACAAGGTGCCAAAATCTGTGCCAGAAAAAAATACCATAAAGGAAACGGTTTTTGATATGACATTCTAAAACCCTGGAAATTTTTAAACAGTATCATGAGAAATTAAATTTCAGCCAAAACAGAATAGTTTTCTCCTTTGCTGCAAGATGCCCGCCCGTAGAAAGAAAAAAAAAAAAAAACATTGTAAGAACTGCTGTGCGAACAGGTTATTTTTATGCTTTTCACAGTTTATTTAAAGCCTTCCATTGAAGCATTTGTTTCAAATGAAACAATGGAAGTTTGTGCACAGAGGCCTTTTCTAAAGCAGCTCCGGAGTCCACAGGCGAGTTGAAGGTGCAAAAGGAGGCGCCAGGACAAAGAGGGACAGCCAGGGGCAGCCTGGCCTGGTGTCTCAGGACACAGCAGGCTCGCGTGTGGCTGGAAGCAGAAGGGACAAGCTCTGCAGGTCTCCCTCCTCCAAAAGGAATTTGGGGAACCTGATAAGGGGTTATGATGACCAGCACGTTATTTTCAGAAGATAGGTTAACTGTTAGGCATAAGGCCCTGACATCTCAGCCACTCAAAAAGGCCACACAGAACCGAAGAGTTCCAAACCGGCAGCCAACTCAAAGAATGCAGGAAAAGAGAAACAGCAAGACAAACACCCTGAAATGCCTGTTATTTGAGCATCAGGCAGCAGGTGACCTGGCAGGAAGGAAGCCCTGTGTTTGAGCTTACCTGGGCAGGAAAGTTTGGAGGTAAAAACTGGGCACTTGAGAGCAAAGGTATTAATAAAAGAAGAAGAAGAAGAAGAAGAA
>PVIY010055167.1:0-13861 GCA_004026745.1 Myrmecophaga tridactyla | reverse complement strand
TTTGATGCCAAGGCCATCAGCCTCTCTGAGTGCTTTGCTCAGATCTATGCCATCCACTGCCTCATTTGCATGGAGTCTGGTATCTTCCTCTGCATGGCATTGGACAGATACATAGCCATCTGCCGCCCACTTCGATATCCCTCCATAATCACTGAAGCTTCTGTGATCAAAGCCACAGGATTCATGGTGCTCAGGAATGGCCTGTTGACCATCCCAGTGCCCATACTGGCAGCCCAGAGACTCTACTGTGCCAGCAATGAGATTCAGCACTGCCTCTGCTCTAACTTGGGGGTTATCAGCCTGGCTTGTGATGACATCACCGTGAACAAATTTTACCAACTTGTCTTAGCATGGGTCCTGGTTGGGAGTGACATGGCCTTGGTGTTTTCTTCCTATGCTCTAATCCTACGCTCTGTGATGAGGCTGAACTCAGTGGAAGCAATGTCCAAGGCTCTGAGCACCTGCAGCTCCCACCTCATCCTCATCCTCTTTTTCTACTCAGGTATCATTGTGCTGTCAGTCACACACTTAGCAGAGAAAAAGGTTCCCCTCATCCCTGTGCTCCTTAATGTGTTGCACAATGTCATCCCCCCTGCACTGAACCCCATGGTCTATGCACTCAGGATGCAGGAGCTCAGACTGGGCTTCCAGAGACTGCTTGGGCTGGGTGAAAACATGTCCATCAAGTAACTCCAGCTTTAGAAACTATTAAGTGTTAGGAAGGGACTGAGGGTTCTTTGTTTGTTTGTGTGTATGCTATATGGTGGGATCACATTTCGTTATTTTTCCATGTGAGTATCTTGTTACTGCAGCACCATTTTAATTTCTGTTTGTTCATTTGCTTTTGTTTATTTGTTTTGGGGGAAGGCATGGACTGGGAATTGAACCCGCGTCTCCCACATGGCAGGTGATAATTCTTCCTCTGAACTACCCTTGCACATCCCAGGACTGAGATTTTTAAGTTCTCAAAGGACCTGGTCTGTAATTCTGCCTTAATCTCTCACTAAGGATAAAAAGAGCCAATTACGTTGTGAAAAAGGTCAGCTTTATTTATCAAAATATGCACATTAAAATTACAAAGAATTTTTCTATTACTTAGTAAGTAATATTAGAAAAATTGACATTCTTACATGTTATGAGACATAAAATTGGCCCAAATATGCATACAATAAAGGCAAAATTTATCATTGTTTATCTATGCTCAAATTCTTCAAAAGAAATATTCTAAATGCATGCAAGAATAAAGAAATTCATTGCAATATTATTAATAGAAATAAAGCATTCAAAAATAATGTGCACTTATGTTTAATTTACTTTTTAGATATTTACTTCATTTGTAATTTTATAAGAAAAATCAATGAATATTTATTTTTAAAGGACAGAGAGAACTTTCATTTCTGTACCTGATAATCTCGGCCATGACTGATGACTTTATGATCAAGAAGTGCTAAGATTATACAGTGCTTCATAGAGGCCAGAAAGAGTGATAATAAAATATATGTATGTATATAATCTGATTTAATCCTCACAACAAACTTTCCATTCAGGTACAGTATTGTCCCTAATTTATAGCTAAAGAAATGAGGGTACTGAGAGTTAAGGAACTTCATCCTGGCAATACAATAAATGAGGAAGATTGCAAAGGGTAAAGTCTTTGGAAGTCTGGTTGTCTAAGCACTGTATTCCTCAATTGTCAGGTGACCTTGAACAACCTGTGAGATATCACTTACATGCCAATTCTTCAAGCTAAAAGTAGTAGTAAAATTATCCTGAGCTAAAGCATAAGCAAATCTTGACAAATAAAACAAAGATGAAAAATTTCTTTGAAATACTACATAAATATGGAAAAATTAATCTAATTGTGGTAAAGTCTTCTTGCTGTGGAAAAAAGAAAATTGTTCTATAAAATGTGCTAGAAAAAAATGTAAACAAGCAATTAATTAAATCTAATTGAATTTATACAGATTGCATAACTAGCAAATATGCAACTTTTTGAACACAAGAAAACTGCACAAATTTCTTGTAGAAATTTTCTGGCCCTAACATAAACTCTGCATACAATACACCTAAGAAATACTTTAATCATGATGTTTTTTGTCAGGGGGCATAACCCAGTCTGATATATCCTATGTATAAGCAAAAATAGCCAGGACCATGGTCTGAAGAATGATATCAGAAAGTCTGCAGGTAAGCCCACCTTGGACAACAATATTTTAGAAGACTTCCCTGGGATGGATGCAATATCAAAAGCCATGTACACATTGAACCTGAGAGGTGGTGGCTGGGCAGCATGACAGAACTGCAGGAATTCAGCCCACGATGTACAACAGGCCATCCTAAGAGGTATGTTTAGAAACTTACCCAACAACACAGATTAGAAACTTCCTCCAAAAGAAATGGCTGCCTCACCCTTGCCTGATGATGGACACTGTTTCAAACTAAAGCAATACACCATTAAGAAGAGGCAGGAGAAAGACAATCACATCGAACCACTTGAACGTAACCAATCTCCTACTATTTCTATCCTGAAGGAACAAGAAATGATAATCTCTAACCTTGCAGAATTATTTAAATTGCAAAACATTTTCCCACAATGGATCAACAATTTCATATCCTCTTCACAGCAGAGCTCTTAATTTGTATTGCTAATTTTACATTGAAAGGCTCAGGTTGGATGACTGTACAGCTTCATCCAGCTGGTAAGTGGTAACTCTGAGGCATGGTAGCTTAGATGACCCTGACAAATGGCAATGCTGAGAAATCCTCAGAGTTGCCTCCAAATTGTCATTACACATATATTTATTTTTCGTTGGTATATTCACTCATTCAAAAATACACAGCTTGGGGCAGACAATGGTGACTTAGTGGAAGAATTCTCACCTGCCATGCCAGAGACCCGGGTTGATTCCTGGAGCCTGCCCATGCTGAAGAAAAAAATAATAATAATACATAGCTTGGGAGACTTCTGGGAAGATGGTGGAATAAGGGCAGGTAGAACTCACTGTGGCACCAAAAGTACCTAGAGAACAGGCAGAAACTATCCAAAGCAGTGGTTCTGGGTCTCAGAAGACCAGGGAAGAAACATGGCAAAATAAGGAACAGCTGGACAAAAAAAAATGGAGAAATTATGATTGAAAAATTATAGGCCCATTGGAATGGGTCCACATTACCTATATGGGGTGGTGGCCCAGGTTTGCTGGGAAATACTGGTGAACCACGTTTCGAAGGAAACCTCAACACAAATCTAATAAACAACAAAATCTTAGACAAGAGAGGGAAAACAAATCACAAAATAATCTTATCAAGATAATCAGGTGCCAGAAACTGGCCCAAAATTACTAAGCACATTAGGAAACAGGAAGATATGGCCAAGACAAATGATCAAATTAAAATGTCATAGGAGATACAGAATGTGGAACAACTTATCAAAGATGTCCAAACAGATCTCCTAAATTTCAATGAGATGGTTAAAGACATAAAGGGTATTAAAAACAAACAATAGGAGAGCATAAAGAAGAATTTGAAAGAATACATAGAAAAATAGCAGATCTTATGGAAATGAAAATACTACAGAAGAAAATGAAAATAAACAAGAAACACAAAACAGCAGATTTGAAGATGCAGAACAAAGGATCAGTGAACTAGAGGACAGAGCAGTTGAATTTGAGTATGTAAAAGAACAAATGGTGAAAAAATGGAACAATTTGAGCTTGATCTCAAGGAAATTATTGACATCATGAAGCACGCAAATATATACATTATAGGAGTTCCAGAAGGATAAAAGAAGTGTAAAAGGCAAGGAAGAATATTTGAGAAAATAATCACTGAAAATTTTCTAACCCTTATAAAATGCATAAATATGCAAATCAAAAAGCCCAGTGAACTCCAAACAGAATACATATGAATAGTCCCACTCCAGGACATATACTTATCAGACTGTCAAATGCCAAAGAGAAGGAAAGAACCCTGAAAGCAGCAAGAGAAAAGCAATTCCCCACATATAATGAAAGCCACATAAGGCTAAGTGCTGACTTCTCATCAGACATCATGGAGGTGAGAAGGCAGTGGTAAACTACATTTAAGATACTGAAAGAAAAATATTGTCAGTCAAGAATTCTTTTTCCAGCAAAGCTCTCCTATAAAAGTGAGGGAGAGTTTAAAATGTTCACAGATAAACAAAGCTGAGAGAGTTTGTTAACAGGTGATGCCCTGCAAGAAATACTACAGGGAGTTGTACTGACAATAAAAAAGACAGAAGAGAAAGGCTTAGAGGAGAGTGTAGAAATGATGCTTAACAATAAATACAACTAAAAGGATAAACAGAAAGAAAAATAATTGATCTCACAAAAGAAACCAAAGAATAAAATAGTGGAAGTAGGTACACCTTTTACAGTAATAATATAGAATGTTAATGGAATAAACTCCCCAATCAAAAGACACAGATTGGCAGAATGGATAAAAAGAATGTGAATATGACTCAACTATATGCTCTTTACAGGAGACTCATTTTAGACCAAAAGATACAAATAAGTTGAAAATGAAAGGATGGAAAAAATATTCCATGCAAGCAGTAACCAAGAAAAGGCTGGGGTAGCTGTAGTAATATCATATAAAATAGGCTTTAAATGAAAAAATGTCCTAAGAGACAAAGCAGAACACTACATGTTAATAAAAGGGACAATCCACTGAAAAGAAATAACAATCATAAGCATGTATGCCTCTTATCAAGGTGTCCCAAAGTACATGAAGCAAACACTGGCAAAACTGAAAGAAGTAATGGACATCTCTACAATAATACTATGAGAATTCAAAACACCACTCTCATCAATGGATAGGACATCTAGGCAGATGATCAAAAAAGACACAGAGAAACTAAATAATATGATACATGAAATAGGCATAACATGAAATATGCCATAACATATAATAGGCAACATATATAGAACATTGCACCCCAAAAGAGCAGGATATATATCCCTCTAGAGTGTTTAGGGAACATTTTCCAGGATAGACCACATGCTGGAGCATGAAAGACATCTTAATAAATTTAAAAACATTAAAATTATACCACCACTTACTCTGATTATAATGGAATGAAGATGGAAATCAATAACAACTTGAGAACTGGAAATTTCACAAATATATGGAAATTAAACAATATGATCTTAGAGAATCAATGGGTCAAAGAAGAAATCACAAGAGAAACCAATAATATCTCAAGATGAATGAAAATGGGCGGGTCACGATGGCTCAGCAGGCAAGAATGCTTGCCTGCCATGCCAGAGGACCTGGGTTCGATTCTTGGTGCCTGCCCATGTTAAAAAAAAAAAAGATGAATGAAAATATCAAAACTTATGGGACACACAGAAGGAGATGCTGAGAGGGAAGTGTAAAGACCTACATTAAGAAGGAAGAAAGAGTTAAAACCACAGACCTAAGTAAATTGGAGAAAGAACAGTAAACTAATACCAAAGCAAGCAGAAGGAAAGAAATAACCGAAGATTAGAACAGAAATAAATGAAATGGAGAACAAAAAAACAGTAGAGAGAATCAATACAACCAAAAGTTCGTTCTTTGAGAAGATCAATAAAATCGACAAATCCTTAGCTAGACAGAAATACTAAAAAAGGAAGAAGATGCAAGTAACAGAAATGAGAGGGGTTCATTTCCACAGACCCCAAAGAAATAAAAAAAGATTATAAGGGGATAATATGGACAACAGTATGCCAACAAACTAGACAACTTAGATGAAATAGACAACTTCCTACCAACACACAAACAACCTACACTGATTTGAGGAGAAAAAGAAAAAGAAACCAAAAGATTGGTTTCAACAAACCAATCACAAATAAAAAGATTGAATCAGTCAACAAAAATCTTTCAACAAAGAAAATCTCAGGACCAGAAAGCTTCACAGGCAAATTTTATCAAGCATTCCACCACAAGTGTTGGAGAAGATGGGGAGAAATTGGAACATTTATGCACTGCTGGTGGGAATGTATAAATGGTACAGCCACTGTAGAAGACAATTTAGAGATTCCTTACTGTGCTTGTTTGAAAGGATGTAGTACCCTAGAAAAGTCATGTTTCAATCCTAATCCCATTTTGTAAAGGCAGTCATTTCTTCTAATCCCTATTCAGTACGGTATGTTTAAATTTTTAATTAGATCATCTCCCTGGAGATGTGACTCAATCAAGAGTGGTTGTTAAACTGGATTAGGTAGAGATGTGTCTCTACCCATTCCAGGTGGGTCTTGATTACTTTACCAGAATCCTATAAAAGAGGAAACATTTTGGAGAAAGAAGGAGATTCAGAAGAGCAGAGAAGTATGGCAGATCCACAAGAAAGCCACGAAAGAGAACACCACAGAACCAATAAGCAGAGTCCACAGAGCCAGTGACTTTTGGAGATGAGGAAGGAAAACACCTCCCAGGGAGCTAGAGAGGAAGCTAGCAGATGACGCCGTGTTCACCATCTGCCCTTCCAGTTGAGAGAGAAACCCTGAGCGTGTTTGCCATGTGCCTTTCCAGATGAGAGAGAAACCCTGAACTTCATCGGCCTTCTTGAATCAAGGTATCTTTCCTTAGATGCCTTAGATTGGACATCTCTATGACTTGCTTTAATTGGTACATTTCTATGGCCTAAAAACTGTTAACTTGCAACTTATTAAATTCCCCTTTTTTAAAATCCATTCCTTTTCTGGTACAATGCATTCTGGCAGCTAGCAAACTAGAACACTTAGAAAGCTAAAAATTGAGTTGCCCTATGACAACTATATAGTATATACCCAGAAGACCTGAAAGCAGCATCACAGTCATTTGCACATCAATGTTCATAGTGACATTATTCACAATTGCCCAAAGATGGAAACAACCCAAGTGTCCATCAACTGATGAATAAACAAAATGTGGTAAATACATACATTGAAGTATTATTCAACAGTAATAAGGAGTGAAGCTCTGAAACCTGCAACAACATGGGTGAACTAGAACAAATGTATGTCAGTTTTACAAGGAGTTAATATTAGAGTGATATGTGGGAGAAAATGTACCTACTGAAAATGGTAATTAACAGTAATATAATTTTTTTTCAACAACAGTAACAAATGTACCACACAAATGGGGGACAAAAAGAGTATAGGATATTTTGGGTTTTCTTTTATATTTTTATTTTATCTTATTAATCTTATTATTACTAATTTTTTTGGAGTATTGAAAATATTCTAAAATGGATTGTGGCGATGACTGAACAACTATATGTTGATACTGGGAGCCACTGACTGTATACTTTGGATGGATTGCATCGTGTGTGAATACATCTCAATGAAATTTCATTTAAATAAAAGGAAAAGAAAAGGCAACTGACCACAAAAAGGATCCAAAAGGCACAATGGAGAATATAGCTATGGAAACAGTGCTTTCTCGTTACTATTCAAGGAATACCACAATAAATTTTATTAAGTAGGCTTTAATGGAGGAAAAGTCAAAGCCATATAGCCACAGCATTATAATGCAGGATAAGCAAAAAAAAAAAAAAAAAACAATAATTTCCAGTGAGAAAGGAGTTATGTCAACTCTGGCTGAGGAAGAACTATTGGGTCTCTCACTCAGAAGTTTGTAAACTCTGAACCTGTTCAAATATGTCCAAAGCTAGACCTTTCAGAAGGGAAGATGATTATAATCTGGAATCAGAGTAGTAAATTTCCTTCCAGGGACACTCAAAAGTTTTACAGATATACCACCTGGTGAAGTAAGGAATACCCCTTAAATCAGTGACGTGTAGGGTCCGCCAATCAACCACAGATTGTAGGTAAGGTTAAAAAAATAGCACTTTGATCTCTTGAACTTGGGGTTAAAGGAGTCAGCAATTCGGCTGGACAAACAGTCTGACAAGGAAAATGTGCATCATCCATGTCTGTGTCTGAGAAAGTAACAAAAATCATGTATAAGCGTTTGCTAAGTATGTGAGACACGTCTTCTGACAGAAATAAATATGGCGTTAGACTGACGTCTTCACACTTGACTGCAGTGTTTTTATAGAGAGACTTGGGATGTCTCACCAAAGTTCAGCTGATGTTTTTCTTTGATGGACTTTGACATAAATCCAGTCCCCAGGCTGTAGGCCATAGGAGAGCGCATCCAGATGTTCATGGAGATTTCTCAGTCTGTAAGGGAAAGGCTTTGTCATCATTAAATAGTATCAAACATGAATATCCCTCTGAAGGACAGGCAAGACTGTAAGGAATTCTCATGAACTGGTCCTTTACTATTTCATAAGCAGTTACTCCCAGTTTTCTATTGACTCTATCTCTTCTGCTTGTGAAGGTTTTGATCAAGACATCTGGCCACACACCTTAGCCAGTTATTTTCGAGTTTTCATGTTACCTTTCCAATGACCCTATTCAGTCTGAGTGATATGCAGAGGGAAGTGCTCTCTAATCTCTAGGGCTTTACAGATTTTATAACCCAATATATAAAATGTGAGACTTTACATATTGGATAAGGGTATTATAAATGTAAGAATCTAATCTAAAAAGTAAGAATCTAAGAAAAATATAATTTTATCTTTCCACTCTACATATACACAATATAATAGGAAAATAGAAAACGTCCCTATAGGTCATAAGCACGCTTTCTCCAAAATTTTTCCAGACCATTTTATACTTTCCCTCTCTGTTGTGTGTTCTTGAGGATCCTAATGTCCTACTTGTTTTCTTCCAGAATTTGTTGCATTATTCTTGACTTTCACTACCCAGTCTAGATTTTATATCCCAGTTGACACTGATATGAGTATATGTACAAGCTTTAGCATTTGATTTCTGGTATCATGAAACCAACTCAGGCGAATGAAAGGAATAAATAAACCCATCCCCTGGCCAGGGACTTCCTACATAGGAGTCAGGGAGTAAAAACCAAATAGTATTGGAATATACACTCCCCCACAAAAAAAAAGTTGTCAATTGAGGTGTTACACTGATGTGCATTGGTTAAAAACAGGATAATGGTTAATATCACCCAAGAAAGTAATATTGACTGAGAAGAGACAAAGTTGCCCAAAGAACACTAGACAACATTAGCATTTAAGAGGGGCCTAGTGAATGGTAATGAAGGGCCCTGAAAAGATACAGCATTGAAGTTGGTAGCACTAATAAAAGAGTTGATTAAAGTAGTTGGACTCCGTACCAACATCTCTACTATATACGAACATATATAACTATGGAGAATATGGTGTTTGGTCAAAAGGAAGATTCCAAATTAAAGTTACTGAACTTTTACCATCATTTAGCCAAGCTGATAGATCCCAGGTACTTAAAAGTAAATAAAATACACACAGCCCCATGTCAAACAGAGCTTGTAATGGGAAGAAGACAAACAAAATGGCAGTTATAAGTCCATCCAATAATTGATAACAGTGGGAGTATGTGGTGTTATGGAAGCACACAGGAATGGCATCTTAGAAGCCTAGAGCAATCAAGGAAAGTTCTTTAGAAGTGATACCTAGGTTAAGATGCATAAGCCTAGTAGAAATAATCCAGATGCACATACATAAACTGTTTCATGAAGAAAGAATATCACTGAAGGCCTAAAAATTAGAGTTAAAAATGTACTGGAGGAAATAAATCAAGAAAAATAAGTAAAAACTTCCAGTGTGATTTAATAACATAAAGTAAGGTAGAAATAGAGGTGAGTTCCCTATATCTTCCTTCAAGAAAGGACTATCTGTCAACTATTGGAAGTGCAGACAGCTTCCAGCTCTCAGCCTTTTTAGGTACTGCCTCAGTGGCAGAAAGCCACTGTGCGCAATGCTGCACCCTTCCCATGGAAATCCTCCATCCACTGCCAGGCTGAGGCAGGAGCATAATGGTTGGGTCCCTTTAGTCTGATGTGGAAAACTCTGATGGGCAATAGTCACTACAGAGCTCCTTGTCATTTTGGCTTTTACCAAGACTGCACCAGTGCTTGTCATCTCTTTCTTCCCAAACTTTGTTCCTCTCTCTGGTTTACACAGCCATTGATTCCTTATAAACTTCCTGCACCCTAACTCTTACCATCTGCTTCCCATGACACTTGACAGCACATAAAGTTAATTAATTGATGGGGAAATACAACTCTCAAGTCAGTGAAAAGAGTTTGGGAGGCGAAGGATTGAAAGCAATATATTGGAAGAAGTATTTCAAGAACTTCGTAAAAGAAAAGAAGTAAAGGTGCACAGGTAGTTCAGTGGTTAGAATGCTCACCTTCCATGCGGGAGACCCGGGTTGGATTCCCGGACTATTCACCAAAAAAAAAAAAAAAAAGAACAGAAGTAAATCAGAAACAAGATGCTTGGTGAGTGATATTTGAGATCACGTAGTATATTGGTGAAACTCCCAAAAGGAAATGGATGACACATGCAAATAGTCCAAAGATGGAGAAAGTTTAAGAAAAATAAAATTGGATGCTGAAATACTTCAGAGCTGACAATATCATGCCACTACCATTCCTAGGATTGAGAAGCAATGGACGGAAACAGCTATCAGAATTGGCAAGTGTTCTAAGTAGGATCACCTGAGAGGGGCAGTGGCATTCCACAGAGGAACATACAACTGCCAAACAGTTGAGTAGAAGGGAGAGAGAGAAATATATACCTAAACTTGTCTTTTCTGCTGCCCTTTGATATCTTACCAGTAGCTCTCATTGGCCAAATCCAAACATAAGACAGATGGCACAGGACCCTGCCGAAGCTGTACATACAGTGGTGAACTGACTTCTCCAGAGTTATAGAAGGGTGGAAACTAGATCTGGGGACAGAAAGCAAACAGGAGATTTCCAAGAGAGAAGGTCCCTGCATTTTTATAGACAGAGAGAAAATGCCTAAGAAAGGAAGTGGTAAAAGAAAAAGTAGAGAGGGTAAAACTGCTGCAATGGACTCTGAAAAGGCTGAAGGAAGCTGTGTGTGTTGGGAAGAGCAGGAACCCAGGAATTCAAACACAAGGAGAAATGCCTCTTCCTAAACTTTGATCAAAGCAGAGCTGTCCATCAATCAGTACTTCCTGTAGAACTGGGGCCCAGAACTTCTGTTCCCTGAGCTGAGCTTGATGTCCCTCTAAGATCACTGGAGGCCATTTAGGGTTGCTATGAAAACACACCAAGCCATGGAAACACAGGAAAAAGATTAGACAGAGGCTCATGGAGGACCTAAGGAGAATGTCCAGGACATTTTCTGGGCCCAATGTGAATAACAGCCCAGGCCCCAAGGGAAAGGGAAAGATGTACACTCAACAGCAAAAGCATAAAAGAGAGGTACAGGCAAGAGAATAGAAACAGTTACAGAAAGCAGAGAAATCCAAAGAGGGTGTCTCCTAGACCTTCCTGCAGGGAGTAAGCAAGGCCCAGACATGAGGGGAAGGAGGTAGTTTTCTGATTCTGTGTTCCTTGCTCCCTGTCCTTTTTATCTTTGCCTCTTTCTCTTATTGGCTTTCTCTGTTTGCTTCCTATGTTGGATCCTTCCAACTCTGGCCCTCATTTCCAACAGGATCTTCACCTGAGCAGAAACTAAGGCCTGGGAACTGGAGAACAGGTGAGGAAAATGAGACTGAGCACTGCCTGCACATGTAAGAGAGAGTAGAAATCTGTGGCAGGGGAAAGGGCAGCAAACCCCTTCTTCCTGGAGTCTGACACAGAGGGGTGCTCTGAAAATGCAGGGGGAGTGGTGAGAGCAGGAGGACCTTCCATCTAAATTAAAGATCCAAGGGTCCAGAAACAGGGAATCATCGAGCATGCCTATCACTGATTAGAAAAAATTAAAATCCAGAACTAGAAATGGAGAGTGAATCACCTAAACTGATGCAGACCATCTATCAGAAACGTACTAGAAAGCATCATAATTATGAGATAAGTCTAGAGACATTCTCTTAAGACCCAGAGCTGGACAAGGATGATGACTACCACTGGTTCTTTACATTGTTTTGAAACTTCTAAACACTATAATAGGATGCAAAATAAAAACAAGAGTTTGCAATATTCAAAGTTAATGTAAGGATAGGTAATATGATTTTCTAATTAAAAAAATCCAAGAAAGAGAATCTATTTTTAAAAATCTATTCAATTTGGCAAGTTGCACATTAAAGCAGCTGTATTTTTAAAAAATGATATTTAAAATAATGATAATCAGAAGTCTTAGGTATAATAGCCAAATAGAAAATATAAAAGTAAAAACAATGGCAAACAACCATTGAAAATTTCCAGAAGGACCTTAAAATAATATATCTTTTATATTGTATAGGATGTGACAGAAAGAAAAATATATATATATTTCTGATGGGAAGACCCAATGTGATAAAGATATCAACTTTTCCATAATTAATCAACCAGTACATTTTTTTATTTTTTTAAAAAGTTGAAATTATTAGTAAGAATTTTCTTACTATGTGGTAAATATACTAATTGAATAATATTAGCACTAGAAACAGAGAAGATTGCCAGGTAGTACATATGATATATGTTTGGATGTAATACTGAACAATAAAGGACATTGCAAATTAATGGAGAAGGAAAAAAAGGACTTATCAAATGGGGCTAAAACAACTGTTTTAGCTTTTTGTGGGAAAATATTGATTTAGATCCCTGCTTGCTCCATGTTAAATTTCAAATGGATTATAAATTTAATTTAAAAACAAGTTTTTGCAAAAAGGAGAAAATGCAAGTAAATATTTGTTAAAATACTATATTATGCATTAATAACTTAAAGTCATGAAATAATTTAGAAATATGTCATACTTGAAAATTTGAAGTCTGTTTATTTGCAATTATTCTCTTTTAATTTTTTTATTAGAGCCATTGTAGGTTTACAGAAAAATCATGCAGAAACTACAGAGTAATCATAAATCACCCCCTCATACATAAAGTTTTCGCTATTATTGACATTTTGCATAGTGCGATACTTTGTTACAACTGATGAAACACTATTTTATATTATTAACTATAGTCCATAGTTTCCATTAGGGTTCACTCTTTGTGTTGTACAATTCTATGGGTTTATTTTTCTTTCCATTCTGGTATCATATATACCACGTAAATTTTCCCATTTTAACCACCTTACATTATACAACTCAGTGGTGTTAATTATGTTCACAATGTTGTGCTACCATCAACGTCATCCCTTACCAAACTTTCCACATCCCAAACAGAACCGCTTCACTAATTAAACATTAACTCCCCATGCCCCACCCTCACCTTTACCCCTGGTAAACTGCATTCTAACTTCTGACTTCATAAATTTGCATATTCTAATTATTTCATATCAGTGAGATTATTCAATGTTTGTCCTTTTGTGTCTGCCTTATTTCACTTAACATAAAGTCTTCAAGATTCATCCATGGTATAGTATGTATCAGAATTTCATTTTTTTATACCTGAATAATATTAATTGTATGTATATACCACGTTTTGTTTAACCAGTCTTCCATCAATGGACATGTGGGTTGCTTTGACCTTTTGGCAATTGTCATTAGTGACACAATGACCATTTGGTGTATAAAAATCTGTGAGTCCCTTCTTTCAATTTTTTTTTTTAATTTGCGTATGGGCAGGAGGCACCAGGGATCGAACTCCAGACCTCCAGCACGGCAGGTCGGAGCTCTGCCTGCTGAGCCACGGCAGCCGCCCCCTTCTTTCAATTTTTGAGAATAGAGACCTAGAACTGGCATTTCTGGCATATGTAGTAATTCTGTCTATAATTATTTTTTTAATAAAAAGTTTAATAGAAATTAATGAAAACTGAATTGGAGAAAATATTTTAGCAAATTCAACAGACAGAGACAATATCCTTAAGATATGATTAAATTCATACATATTAATAAGGTTGTGCTGCCAGACTCCA
>PVIY010055166.1:0-13822 GCA_004026745.1 Myrmecophaga tridactyla | reverse complement strand
TAGCATTTCAAACTAAATTTATTTTAACATTTGTTCCCCCTATTATTTATTTTTATTCCATATGTTCTACTCTTTTGTTGATATAGTAGCTGAAAGGAGCATCAGACACAGGGTTTTCACATTCACAGAGTCTCATTGTGAAAGCTATATCATTGTTCAGTCATCATCAAGAAACATGGCTACTGGAACACAGCTCTACCTTTTCAGGCAGTTCCCTCCAGCCTCTCTGCTACATCTTGAGCAACAAGGTGATATCTACTTAATGCATAAAAGTAACCTCCAGGATAACCTCTCGACTCTGTTTGGAATCTCTCAGCCATTGACACTTAGTCTCATTTCACTCTTCCCCCTTTGGTCAAGAAGGTTCTCTCAATCCCTTGATGTTAATTCTTAGCTCATTCTAGGGTTTTTTTCAGTCCCTTGATGCTGAATCTCAGCTCATTCCTGCATCTCTGTCCCACGTTGCCAGGAAGATACACATCCCTGGGAGTCATGTCCCACGCAGAGAGGGGGCGGGTGGTGAGACTGCTCATCATGTTGGCTGGAGAGAGAGGCCACATCTGAGTAACAAAAGAGGCCCTCCTGGGGGTGACTCTTAGGCCTAAATTTTAAGTAGACTTGACCTATCCTTTGTGGGGTTAAGTTTCATATGAACAAACCCCAAGACTGGGGGCTCAGCCTATAGCTTTAGTTGTCCTAGCCACTCGTCTTTTGATGTCGCTTTCTCTTTTATTGAAAATGGCCATTCTGGTGGGTGTGAGATGATATCTCATTGTGGTTTTGATTTGCATTTCCCTAATAGCCAGTGAAGTTGAACATCTTTTCATGTGCCTCTTGGCCATTTGTATTTCCACTTCTGAGAGGTGTCTGTTCATGTCTTTTGCCCATTTTGTAATTGGGTTGTTTGTCTTTTTGTTGTTGAGTTGAACAGTTGCTTTATATATTCTGGATACTAGACCCTTATCTGATATATTGTTTCCAAATATTGTCTCCCATTGTATAGGCTGTCTTTTTACACTCTTGACAACGTTCTTTGATGCATAAAAGGGTTTAATTTTGAGGAGTTCTCATTTATCTGTTTCTTTCTTCAATGCTTGTGCTTTGGGGATAAGATCTAGGAAACCACCTCCCATTATAAGGTTTATAAGATATTTCTCTACATTTTCTGCTAAAAGTTTTATGGTCTTAGATCCATTGTTTAGGTCCTTGATCCATTTTGGGTTAATTTTTATATAGAATGTGAGATATGGATCCTCTTTCATTCTTTTGCATATGGATATCCAGTTCTCTAGGCACCATTTATTGAAGGGACTGTTTTGTCCCAGGTGAGTTGGTTTGACTGCCTTATCTCAGAGATCAATTGTCCATGGATGAGAGGGTCTATATCTGAGCACTCTATTCTATTCCATTGGTCAGTATATATATCTTTATGTCAGTACCATGCTGTTTTGACCACTGTAGCTTCATAATATGCCTTAAAGTCAGGTAGTGAGACCTCCAACTTCATTTTTCTTCCTCAGGATTTTTTTAGGTATTCAGGGCACCCTCCCCTTCCAGATAAATTTGGCTATTGGTTTTTCTTTTTCAGAAAAGTAAGTTTTTTGGATTTTGATTGATATTGCATTGAATCTGTAAATCAATTTAGGTAGAATTGACATCTTAACTATATTTAGTCTTCCAATCCATGAACACGGTATGCCCTTCCATTTATCTAGGTCTTCTGGGTTTTCTTTTAGCAATTTCTTGTAGTTTTTTTTTTTTTTTTTTTTTTTTTTTTTTTTTTTTTTTTTTTTTTTTTTTTTTTTTTTTTGTATAGGTCTTTTGTATCCTTAGTTAAATTTATTCCTAAAAATTTTGTTCTTTTGGTTGCAATTGTAAATGGAATTTTTTTCTTGATTTCCCCCTGAGATTGTTCATTACTAGTGTATAGAAACACTACAGATTTTTGACTGTTGATCTTATAACCTGCCACTTTGCTGTACTCATTTATTAGCTCTAGTAGTTTTGTGAATTTCCTGGCCCTCTGCCTACTATTGTTTTCCAAGTTCATTCCTTTATCATCCAAAAAAGTGTTTTGTATGATTTCAGTCTTAATTTTTAGTTTATTGAGACTTGCTTTGTGACCCAGCATATGATCTGTCCTTGAGAATGATCCATGAACATTTGAGGAAAAGGTGTATCCTGCTGTTGTGGGGTGTAATGTTCTATAAATGTCTGTTAAGTCTAGTTTGTGTATTGTATTATTCAAATTCTCTGTTTCTTTATTGATCCTCTGTCTAGATGTTCTGTCCGTTGATGAGAGCAGGGAATTGAAGTCTCCAACTATTATGGTAGATGTGTCTATTTTTCTTTTCACTGTTTGCCTCATGAATTTTGGAGCACTCTGCCTCGGTGCATAAATATTTATGATTGTTATGTCTTCTTGTTGAATTGTTACTTTTATTAATACATAGTGTCCTTCTTTGTCTCTTTTAATTGTTTTACATTTGAAGTCTAATTTGTTGGATATTAGTATAGCTACTCCTGCTCTTTTCTGATTGTTGTTTGCATCAAATATCTTTTTCCAACCTTTCACTTTCAACCTGTGTTTATCCTTGGGTCTAAAATGTGTCTCCTGTAGACAGCATAGAGATGGGTCCTATTTTTTAATCCATTCTGCCAGTCTATGCCTTTTGATTGGGAAGTTTAATCCATTAACATTTAGTGTTATTACTGTAAGGGCAGTACTTTCTTCTACCATTTTGCCTTTTGGATTTTATATGTCATATCTAATTTTTCTTCTTTTTACCTTTACTGATTGTCTTCATTTCTACACTCTATACCACATTTTTCTCTTCTGTCTTTTCCTATCTGTCTCTTGTGCTCCCTTTAGTATTTCTTGCAGAGCCAGTCTCTTGTTCACAAATTCTCCCAGTAATTTTTTTCTGAAAATGTTTTGATTTCCCCCTCATTTTTGAAGGACAATTTTGCTGAATTTAGAATTCTTGGTTGGCAGTTTTTCTCTTTTAGTATCGTAAATATATCATACCACTGTCTTCTCACCTCCATGGTTTCTGCTGAGAAATCTATGCATATTCTTACTGGGCTTCCCTTGTATGTGATGGATTGCTTTTCTCTTGCTGCTTTCAAAATTCTGTCTTTTTCTTTGACATTTGACATTCTGATTAGTAAGTGTCTTGGAATATTTGGATCTGTTCTGTTTGGGGTATGCTGTGCTTCTTGGATCTGTAATTTTAAGTCTTTCATAAGAGTTGGGAAATTTTCAGTGATAATTTTCCCCATTAGTTTTTCTCCTCCTTTTCCCTTCTCTTCTCCTTCTGGAACACCGACAGCACATATTTTTGTGCGCTTCATGTTGTCATTTAGTTCCCTCGGACCCTGCTCATATTTTTCCATTCTTTTCCCTATATTTTCTTTCACTTGTTGGATTTCAGATGTCCCATCCTCTAGTTCACTAATCCTATCTTCTGCCTCTTGAAATCTAACATTATAGGTTTCCATTGTTTTTTTCATCTCTTCTTCTGTGCCTTTCATTCCCATAAGTTCTGTGATTTTTTTCAGACTTTTGATTTCTTCTTTTTGTTTATCCCTTGCCTTTTTTTATATCCTCCCTTAATTCATTGATTTGATTTTTGATGAGGTTTTCTATGTCTGTTCCTATATTCTGAATTAATTGTTTCAACTCCTGTTTCTCATTTGAATTGTTGGTTTGCTCCTTTGACTGGGCCATATCTTCAGTTTTCCTAGTATCATTCGTTATTTTTTGCTGGCGTCTAGGCATTTAATTTCCTTAATTAGCTTATTCTTGCTGGATGACTTTGTTGTCCAATGTTCTTTGACATTAAGTTCAGCTTATTCTAGACCTCTAGCTTAGGTTTTGTTTAACACATCAGAATTTTTCAATTTTTGTTTTCTTGTTTCTTGCCCTGCTGGTATGCTGCCTTTTTTTTTTTCTCCCTTAGGAGAGTCTCCTTAGGTAGTATAGAGTCCAGTCAGATTCTCCCAGACCAGACTGGCCTCCTGTCAGGAGGAAAGAATCATCTGAGTCAGTTTTCCCTGAGGGTGAGACCCAGCAGGTTGAAAGACTTTCCTGTGAAGCCTCTAGATTCTGCATTTTCCTGTCCTGCCCAGTATGTGGTGTTTGTCTGCAGGTCCCACCAGCATAAGATGATGCAGCACCTTTAACTTCAGCAGACTCTCCCTGCTGGGGGTGTGGTGGAGACAGAGGAGAGGTTGTAGGCTGGCTTTAATCGCTTCAGTTTTCCAGACCCTGGGGTCTGAATTCCTTGAGGGAGGGATTCCACCTGAACTGGGCCCTACCCCTCTCTTGGGAAAGGCATAGACTCCAGACAAGCTCTCAGACAAGCTCAATTCCACCCTTTCTGGGGCAGTTGGAGCCTGAGAAGCCTTGCAGTTTTATGCAAAGAGCAATCAAGCCATGGAAACACAGCCACAAAAAAGAAAAGAAAAATCCTTTTCAGAGCAGGATCCCCGTTCCTTGGGTTTGCCAATCAAGAGCTTAAGTTGGTATGTTGCTGTGTGTATCTCTAGGTCCTATGTACCATCTCCTTTCCTTCAGGGCCCAGAACCTTTCAAATATTTTGTGCTATCCAATCCAAAAACAATCCTCTTTTTTTTTTTTTTTTTTTTTCTTTTTCAGTCAGTCCTGCCGCCTCTGCACTGGGGCAGAAACCAGCAAC
Source organism: Myrmecophaga tridactyla (assembly GCA_004026745.1). Lineage (NCBI taxonomy): Eukaryota > Metazoa > Chordata > Mammalia > Pilosa > Myrmecophagidae > Myrmecophaga > Myrmecophaga tridactyla. The sequence goes on along the minus strand of PVIY010055166.1, from coordinate 9,122 downwards.
CTCAGCTTTTACTCGAGGTTCAGTTAAGGTGGGGGCCTATTTTTAGTAGTCAGAATTTGTTAGTTAATTCCACAAATTGGAGCTTGGTGGAACTCAGCCCTGGCTGCTAGTCAAGTCTCTTCCTTTTCCCCAGCCGGAACCAGCCTGTGGGGGAGGGGTGCCGGCCGCTGCGGCTTCGGGGACTCATTCTTTTGGGTGGGATAGCAGCTGGTCCAGACTGGTGTACGCTCTGGTGTCCGGTCACTGATGTGGCCCCAGCAGTTGTTCTGTACTGTTTCTGGCTATTTACTAGCTGCTCTGGAGGACGAACTGAATCCCACACCTCACTAAGCCATCATCTTGGCTCCCTCTCTATTTTTTTCCTCTTTAAAAACTAATAGGAGTGACAAAATTCCAGTAAATGACGTGGAGCAAACCAATGTGCCCCATGTCTATGCCATTGGGGATATTTTGGAGGGCAAACTCGAGCTCACACCTGTAGCCATACAGGCAGGCAAGCTGCTAGCGCGAAGACTCTTTGGGGGCCGCTTAGAAAAGGTAAGTTTCTTACCATTGTTTTATGAGATAATATCAAGATCAAAATTATTCTTAAAAAATCAATACAACAACACTTGTGAGCTGGTTTTCCAAGTGAAGGATTCCTCACAGGTACAATTTGTGGTTCGCTTACTGTTTATTATCAGTGTTCAGTAAATATTTCGGGGTCTCTACTATGTGTGTATGTAGTGCTGGTTGATAAGACAAAGAACGGGTCATGGTTCCAACCCCCAGGGGCTTAAAAGGTAGGTGGGTCATGAGTCAGACATGCACAGCGCTTATCATAATACACATAAGATTATGGTTCAAAAAGTGTTTAATCAAATTGCTTTAGGGACACAGAGAAAGGAACACTTAACTGAAGGGCTAGGAGAAGGCCCCATAGAGGGACTGCTGTCACTGTACCAGAGTAGGAGGAGCACCCAGGATGGATGAGAACATCTGGATTCCAGCCCTGGGTTTCAGTGCCTCCTGGCTGTGTGAACTTGGTCAAGCCATTTAATGCCTTTGAACCTGAGTTTCATCCTCTCCAAGATGAGTGGGTGTGAGTCCCATGATTTCTACAGTCTTGTTCATCATTTAAAATCTTTAATCTTGTGTTTGGGATAGGCTTTGTTGGGTTAGTAATTCATAATGGAAGAAACAGAGGTCTTTTTGGTAAGTAAATAATGTGCACACAGATCTGCTGTGCTCAGTTGGTTCTAAGACCTGTGGCTGTTAGATCCTCAGGAGTTCTTTCTTTTTTTTTAAATTTATATTGTGAAAAATAACATATATACAAAAACAATAAATTCAAAGCACACCACTACAATTAGTTATAGAACAGATTTCAGAGTTTGGTATGGGTACAATTTTAGGTTTTTCTTTTGGCTGCTTCGAAACACTAGCGACTAAAAGAAGTGTAATGACTCAGGAATCATACTCATTTTATCAGGAGTTCTTAAATAGGGGAAATACTGTCTCACCCTTTCAGGAGTTTCTGGAACTGGATGAAGGGCAGATGAGGAGGTGGCTCTATTGGCATTTGGTGGTGGTATGTGTGGTAGGGAGCAGCCAGGAGTGCTAACTGCACTGTCCTGTACAAAGACTATTTATCCAATCCAAAATACAGCATTTTGGGGTTTAGGTAGGTGGAACTGTTGGTGAAACAGGAGTACAATTGGGAATGAGGCTGGAAAATTAATTTGGTGCCTGATCATCAAAAAGCTTTGATGCTACAATAAAGATTACAATATGGATGTAAACAGTAGGGAACTGTTGAAGATCTCTTTTTCCTCCCAACTTTTTAAAAAAGATATCAAACCACAGAAACATGAAAGAATAGTAAAACACTTACCCTTATTAAACCTTTCTTCCAGATTTCCCATCCATTAACTTTTTTTTTTCTTTAAAACGTGGGATAAGTTTATTTAAATCAATTTGTTGAACATAAAAAAATACATGGAATGTGAAAGCACAGATAAATGATTTTTCACATACTGGGAAACTTCTCTTATAGTAAACTTGGAATGATTTTTAAAAAATCTTAGACCCGACATCCTTTAGATGTTTAGTGATGACACTAACCTTCGCTATCCTAATCACCAGGATTTGATCTTGTTTTTGATTTAATATCTTAGGGAGTTGCAGCAAGGGCCAGTTTCAGAGGCTTTCACTTAACCTTTTACTTTCCTCCTATAGTAGCTTTTACCCCACAGGCAAAGACCCAGTGAAGAAGGGCTTTACTCAGTCTGCCAAGTTATGCTGCTAGGGACTAGGGTAGATGACTGCCAAGTGCATTCACAGACCCCGAAGAACTCCTGTAAGCCAGACTTTAGTCAGGGCTCCATAGTTTGCCTCCTCCCTCCTTCCCACATGCCTCAAACTCTTCAGGTCTATGATTATCAGTGTCAGCTTAGGCCCTGTGTCCAATAGCCTTGGAAATGTCTGGATATTTCCTTCTCCCCAGTTTTCAGTCACTGAAGTCCCTTTGAGGAATGACTGGGAATCTTTACAGTATACCCTTTGCCACATGTGGCAGAGTCTTTCTTTCAGGGGACCTGGCTACCTATTCAATAAAAGAATTCCAGATTTGAAAATTGGCTCAGGTCGAGAAATTGAACAAGGTTTCATGACTTTTGGGGGGATGACTGTGCTCAGCTTCTATTCCTCCAATCTTGCCCTCTGATTGTGGGTATATATATATGTATTTTGGGGGCGCATGGTCTGAGAATTGAACCTGGGTCTCCCACATGAAAGGCGAGCATTATACCACTGAACCACCCGTGCACCCTTGATTGTGGATATTAAGTATCAATCTTATGGGCTACCCATCTATTTTATTTATTTATTTTTTACATGGGCAGGCACTGGGAACTGAACCCGGGTCTCCGACATGGCAGGTGAGAACTCAGGCCATTGTGGCCTGCCCTGCTCTGCCCATCTATTTTGCCCCTAGAGATACCAGGTTCTGTTAACCATTGCCGCATTTTCCTCTAGATCAAACCACCTTGGCTGCCCCTCCCACCTTGCTGGGTTGTATGGTAATTGCAGTCCCCTGCCTCCTCATTATTGAGCACTGCTGCTGGCCTCTATTACTTTCTTTGTTTTTTTAAAAAGTTTATTTTGTATTTTTATTATGAACAACAAACAAACATACAAACATTCTTGACATACACACATTCTTGACATGGTTACAATCAATGGCTTATAGTATCATCACATAGTTATGTATTCATCACTGTGATCATTTTTTTGAACATTTGCATCTCTCCAGCAAAAGAAAGAAAAAAGAAAACACTCATACATGCCATACCACTTACCCCTTCCTCTTACTGACCACTAATATTTCAGTCTACTCAATTTATTTTAACTTTGTTCCCCCTATTATTTATTTCTTATCCATATTTTTAACTCATCTGTCCATACCATAGATAAAAGGAGCATCAGACACAAAGTTTTCAGAATCAAACAGTCACATTGTGAAAGCTATATCATTTTATAATCATCTTCAAGAAACATGGCTACTGGACAAATCTTCACACACATACAGTCCATTCATGGTATATAATCAGTGACTCACAATATCATCACATAGTTGTATATTTATCACCATGATCATTTTTTAGAACATTTGCATCACTCCATAAAATGAGAGAAAAAGAAAAAAGAAAAAACTCATACATCCCATATGCCTTACTCCTCCCTCTCATTGACTGCTAGTCTTTCTATCTACCCAATTTATTTTACCCTTTGTTCCCTTATTATTTATTTATTTTTATCCATATCCATTCATTATCATTTTGCTATTTTTGTTCTTCCCTTTTTGAATGTGTTTATATCTGCACATATACATTTTCCCCCCTGAGCTTTCTTAAGTGGCACATACCAATGGTGTTTTGCCTCTAAATCCTTCAGCACAAATCCCTAAGAGCAAGGATGTTCACCTTCATGACCACAGTGCTGTTACCATATCTGAGAAAATCAGGAGAAACTCAAAATCCACATTTCCTCAGTTGCCTCAGTTGCCTTAATAAAGAGAGAAAAAGAATTTTCATTCAGGATCTAATAAAAGTTTTCCTGCTTTACCTCTTAAATTCCTTTTAATCTGATACAGTCCCCCTGCCTTCACTCATTTGTGTGTGTGTGTGTGTGTGTCTGTGTATGGTTTGTTTTATTTTCATGAAATTGACTTTTTGATGAATTCAGGCTAATCTTCATGTAGAATGTCCCACATTCTGGTTTTTTCTTTTTGTTTTCCTAAGGTTAGGTTCAGGTTAAATATTTTTGGCAAGGGGAGAATTTCATCATACAGATGGCTTGTAAGGTTGTGAGTAATGAATATAATCTTATGCTTTAAGAAGTCAGTCGTGGTGGCTTCGGGGAGGAGAGGTTAGAAGATGGAGTAGCGTGTACAGTGCTGAACAAGCAGAGATGGAAAGTACCGAATGGAAATGAAGATTACAGGTGTGATAGGCTGAAGTCAAGTTCGCGTAGAGGAGATTGTCTAAGATATGGTGGAATTCTTTTAGGTGAAAGAGTTGGTGAACTGAGGAATTTCCAGCTGATTTTTCCTAAGACACAAATCAGGAAACAGAGGGGTCTGTTGAGAATGAGGCTTCCATGAGTCTCTCTGGCCACGTGGGGAAAACAAAGCAGATGCTCAGCTTTCCCGTGATTTGCAGACCAGGAAGCCTGGAGAAGAATGAACTCCTATCCAACGGAGGGTTAATCACCGCATTGACCTAGGATGCCTGGCGGTGCTGTTTCCTCTTGTTTTGTGTTTGGAGGGGGTGACAAAGGATAGACACTCACTTAGACAAGGCAAGTTGAAGGAGTTTATTGTAAGAATCACATGGGTGAAGGAGTAGAATTGCCCCGTAACAAGAGCCTCCGTAGAGTTGGGCCTCACTGTAGTTGGAACTGGAGATAAGTCTAGGATGGGGGCCTCAGCAGCAGCAGGGGAGGAGTTTAACAATGCTCTCTTTTGTTCATGTAGCCTGGCTGCAACTCTGCAGGCATGTTGCTTCTTGCCCCACTATCATCTAGAGAATTCTTTCTTTGCTTCAATTTCCTGTTCCTAATCTAATCTCCTGTAGCCAGTTGGCAGAGTTTGATGGAACATATAGTGCTGTGAGCGGTGTTGCCCTTTGAAGGGCTGTGAGTGGACTGGCACAGGGACTATCAGCTCTCGTTGTACTGCCCACCCTTTCACTGCTACTCACACTCGGCTTGCTTTTCCACATATACAGTCGGAATGATGCCTCTGCCAATGTAGTTCAGCTCTTATATACATGATCTCAAAGGCACTTTCTCCTCCCAGGCAAGGATGCAGCCTAAAGTCACGTTGCTTTCCCATGGGAACCTCTACCAGTTGCTGTAAAAACTTGTTAGTTTCAGAGTTTGTGGTCTTCCCATGATAGCCATTTAGGCTCTACCTCAGTCAGATGAGGGTGCTAAAAGTAGTCTGTCTTAACCGCAGGACTTAGAAGATTTCCCACACTCATTCTACCACTGCCCCCAGCTGCCATTTTTCCATGGAAAGTCAAGAACAGTCACTCAGCCCAACACTGCCCAGCTCTTTATTTACTTGTTCTCTCCATGACACAAGGAGTATAAATTGGCCAAGGGGTAGTCTCAGCTTCCAGTGTGTTAGAATAATTATAGGTCACCTGATAGTGTGCTCTAGGAGAGCCGAGTTTGGAATTGTAGAGATGGGGAGAAAACTTAAAACATTTTAGTGGGTGTCTTTAGGGGCAATTTAATGGCACCACCTCTACCTCTTCCTCTTGGTTTTCAGACTTCTGGGTTTTGGCTTTGGGAGAGCCTAGCCTTTTTGTTAATTGCTGGCCAGCATGAGGGCTGCCCTTGAGTCAGGTGCTTAATATAACTTATAATCACCTTGAGACTTTTGATATTGTGAGAATCAGTTACACTGAAAGGGACTTACTTTTTTTCTTTTAGAAATGTATATAGCTTAAATATAGGTATGCCTAAGAGTTATTTCTGGAGGACCTCTTCTGTTGCTCAGATGTGGCCTCACTCTCTCTAAGCCCAACTCCGCAAGTGAAATCATTGCCCTCCCCCCTATTGGGACATGATATCCAGGGGTGAAAGTCTCCCTAGAGGCATGGAAGATGACTCCCAGGGATGAGTCCAGCTGTGGCACTGTGGGATCCACAATTCCATCCTGGCCAAAAGGGGGAAAAGAAGTGTAAGAAATAACATATCAGTGGCTAAGAGAGTTCAGATAGAGTCGAGAGGCTACTCTGGAGGTTGCTCTTATGCAAGCTTCAGTTAGACATTGTTACCTGTCATAACTCGCCAACCCCCAACAAAAATCATTCCAGCCAATCCTAAAGAATACCTAGGGCAACGTATAAGATTCTACGAAGGTTCCATGCACTAGTTAGTAACTTTGCAGAAACCTACAACCTCCAGATGGGCCCTGGATAAGATAAGTCCTGAAATCTAGAGGGCCCAGCCTCTCTAGAGTATCAGATAGTTCCATCTCCCCACCCCTTATTAGTGACAGCCCTTTCTGACATGAAAAAGTTAGAATGACCATAGCCAAATACCCATAAGGAGAGGGTAAAAAGATCAAAGGTGATGGTGGAGTTATACAGAGAAGATAGGATTTGGCAAATGAATATGCTATCTTTTTTAGTCTCCAGTATCTTAGAGCAGCTACAAGTAAAAACCTAAAATTGTGGAATTGTAACCCATACCAAACTCTGAAATCTGTTCTACAACTGAGTGTGGTGCTGAACTTTGAAATTTATTGCTTTTTTGTATATATATTATTTTTCACAGACAACAAAAGTCGATTTTGATGATAAAAACATATTTAAGCCTTCTAGCCTCCTGTGTTCTGGAGCAGTTAGATGGAAAGATATGAGGTGATGGTATAGTAGCCCATGACAGACTCTGGGATCTGTCCTGTAACTACTTGTTGAAGAGTGTTTTGAAAACTATTGCTTTTTTATTTCTTTGCTTTGTATGTATGTTATATTATACAATAAAAAAAGTTAAAAAAAAAAGTATGTACTATACATTTTTGCTCTAAAATGTGCAACCAAGTAAATAATGTTATTTGTGTCTCTTTCAGTGTGATTACATCAATGTTCCAACCGTAGTATTCACACCTTTGGAATATGGCTGCTGCGGATTATCTGAAGAGAAAGCTATGGAAGTATATAAAAAAGAGAATCTAGATGTAAGATTGTGTTTTATTATGTTTATGTTCTAAGCGTTTCTCTTTCAATCAATCATTTGTCTTCACAGTCACTTTTGATTTTGTTATTTTGCTGGTTTTAATGGTTACATTATAGGAATTCATATTCCAATTTTAGGAGAATTAGGAGTTAAATAATTTAAACCCTGTCTTTCAAGCAAACTAATAACAAGAATATAAGGAAGAGGAAATCATAATGCATGAATTAGGATTTCAGGATTATGAGTAACAGAAATCTGCTTGAGCTAGCATATGTAAGGGAGAGGAAGTTACAGGATCTTTTGGGAATCCAGGGATAGGAATGTATCAAGGCCCGAGGAGAAGATAAGAACTAGGCATTGGAAGATCAGCACAACCTTTTTTCTTAAATCTTACTTTTGGGGTTTATTTGTGCTTATTTGTGTTCTTCTCTCTCTGTAGACAGATTTTATTTGCTCTTGGAATGCACATAGTAGCCACAATATGGCCTTTCTTTACCTCCAGGTTTATCTGATAGTTCTGATCTTAGGAGGAGCTGATTTAACTTACTGTTTCTCACTTGCAATTCTAAATTAAAAAAGAGGGTATTTGATTGGGTCAGAGTTCCACCCACTTCCACTTAGCAGGGTCAGTAGGCAGGTCAGGCCACATCTGTGTGGCTCTGGGGACCCACACTGTCAGTGGGCACGAGGCCAGCATGGCTTTTTGTGGGCTGTTCAGACTCCTGAGAAGATGTCCTGCATACACGTGCATTTTCACTCTTCTTCAAACCTGCCCCACCCCACTTAATCATAATAACCTTATAAATAGTTTCTTTGATTGTATTTTGGTGGCAGGTTTGAGTAACTTTTGTTGTTTTGTTTTGTTTGCCCATCCTCCCAACATGGGAGGGCTAGGGCAAAAAGAAAATTGGAGTATTATTAATTCTTGATTTTTAAAGCAAAGAAGATCATTGAAATTTCAGTTCTCTCCCTTGAAGGCATTTTAATTGTACTATTTAATTTATCACAGGGACCTCTTTTTAAGCTGTAGCACTGATATTCCCTAGTTAAATGGCCTTCAATGACTTATTGAAACTCGTCTGGGGTTGAGGAAAATGAATGACCAAAACTTCCCAACATTATTTTAGATTTTTGTTTTCAATGAGAAATTTACATTTTAGAGGGCATTATTTGATCAGTTTATATAATTAACCCCTTGTAATAATGAGCCATTCTTTTTGCAGTGATGGAGTTTTACTTGGGTTTTGGAAATTTGTGTTAACAATTATCAATTTAACACTTAGTTCTAAAACTTTTTTATATTAATGAGAAATTATGATAGAAAGGCACATGAGAGGAAGAATATAGAAAGGATATCTTTGAAGGAAAGCATTTCCCCAAGTTTGTGAGATTACATTAAGGTCTTTTTCCTGAGGGTCACTGTGGATCAACTGAAAAAAATTTTAATCTTTTAATACGTTTTAGAAATTCTTGTTATAAAAGGATTTCAGGTTCACAGGTGGTTCAGTGGTAGAATGCTTGCCTTCCACATCAGAGACCCGGTTTCGATTCCTGGACTTGCACCTAAAAAAAAATTAAAAATAAAAAAATAAAATGATTTGAGGAAGCCTCTCAAAAAAAAAATATGTATATATATATTTTATTTGTATTTTGGTGGGAGGTTTGAGTAACTTTTGTTGTTTTGTTTTTTGTTTTTGTTTGCCCACCCTCCCAACATAGGAGGGCTAGGGAAAAAAGAAAATTGGAGTATTATTAATTCTTGATGTTTAAAGCAAAAAAGATCATTGAAATTTCAGTTCTCTCCCTTGAAGGCATTATATATATATATATATATATAACAAGATGGTGCTGGAAGAAAGGTTAGTTTCTTTTTTTTTTTTTTGTATATTTAT
>PVIY010055165.1:0-13610 GCA_004026745.1 Myrmecophaga tridactyla | reverse complement strand
AAGATGTAATGGAGAGGCTGGAGGGAACTGCCTGAAAATGTGGAGCTGTGTTCCATTAGCCATGTTTCTTGAAGATGATTGAATAATGATATAGCTTTCACAATGTGACTGTGTGATTGTGAAAACCTTGTGTCTGATGCTCCCTTTATCTACCTTGTCAACAGACAAGTAGAACATATGGAATAAAAATAAATAATAGGGGGAACAAATGATAAAATAAATTTAGTTTGAAATGCTGGTGATCAGTGAAAGCGAGGGGTAAGGGGTATGGTAGTTATAATCTTTTTTTTTTCTGTTTTCGTTTTATTTCTTTTCCTATTGTCTTTTTATTTCTTTTTCTGAATGGATGCAAATGTTCTAAGAAATGATGAATATGCAGCTAAGTGATGATATTGTGAATCACTGATTATCTATGTTACTGTGTTATTTCGTTTGCTAAATTTTTTTTAATTAATAAATAAAATTTTTTAAATGGGCAAAAAACATGAACAGACACTTCTCAGAAGAGGAAATACAAATGGCTAAAAGGCACATGAAAAGATGCTCAACTTCACTAGCTATTAGGGAAATGCAAATCAAAGCCACAACGGGGTATCATCTCACACCCACTCCCTGTACACAATGCTTCTGCAAAAACTACCATATGTGGACGTACAGAATGCCTTATCTATCATCATGGTATTCCACATAGCATTCCTTCTGATCAAGGAACCCACTTCATAGCAAATGAAGTACAGGAATGGGCACATGCTCATGGAATTCTCTGGTTTTACCATGTTCCCCATCATCCAGAGGCAGCTGGATTGATAGAATGATGGAGTGGCCTTTTGAAGACCCAATTACAGTTCCAACTAAGTGGCAATACCTTGCAGCACTGGGGCAATGTTCTCCAGGAGGCTGCTCTAAATCAGTGTCCACTCTACGGTGTGGTTTCTCCCATAGCCAGGTGTGCTGGTTTGAAAGGAAGTATGCCCCCTAAGAAAAGCCATGTTTTAATATAAATCCCATCTCATAAAGGTAGAACAATCCCTATTCAATACTGTATATTTGAAACTGTAATGAGATCATCTCCCTGGTTGACGTGATTTAGTCAAGAGTGGTTGTTAAGCTGGATTAGGTGATGACATGTCTCCACCCATTTGAGTGGGTCTTGATTAGTTTCTGAAGTCCTATAAAAGAGGAAATATTTTTGAGAATGAGAGATTTCAGAGAGAGCAGAGAATGCTGCAGCACCATGAAGCAGAGAGTCCACCAGCCAGTGACCTTTGGAGATGAAGAAGGAAAACGCCTCCCAGGGAGCTTCATGAAATAGGAAGCCAGGAGAGAAAGCTAGTAGATGACACCGTATTCGCCATGTGCCCTTCCAGCCGAGAGAGAAGCCCTGACTGTGTTTGCCATGTGCCTTCTCACTTGAGAGAGAAACCCTGAACTTCATCGGCCTTCTTGAACTGAGGCATCTTTCCCTGGATGCCTTTGATTGGAGATTTCCATAGACTTGTTTTAATTGGGACATTTTCTCGGCCTTAGAACTGTAAACTAGCAACTCATTAAATTCCCCCTTTTAAAAGCCATTCCGTTTCTGGTAAATTGCATTCCAGCAGCTAGCAAACTAGAACACCAGGAATCACGGGTCCAGGAATCAAGGAGTAGAAATGGGAGTGGCACCATTCACTATCACCCCTAGTGATTTACTAGAAAAATTTTTGTTCCCTGCACCTGAAACCTTAAGCTCTGCTGGTCTATAGGTCTTGTGTTCAAAAGGAGGAGTGCTCCTACCAGGAGACACAACAACGATCCCATTGAAGTAGAAATTTAGACTGCCACCTGGGCACCTTGGGCTTCTGATGCCACTGATTCAACAGGCATGAAACGGGATTACTGTTCTGTCTGGGGTGATTGACCCTGACTTTCAGGGGGAAATAGGACTGCAACTACACAATGGAGGTAAAGTAGAGTTTTCCTGGAATACAAGAGATCCTCTAGGGCATCTCTTAGTACTACCACACCCTGTGATTAAAGTCAACGGAAAACTGCAACAACCCAATACAAGTAGGTCTATCAGTGACCCAGAAACTTCAGAAATGAAGGTCTGGGTCACTCTACCCAGCAAAGAACCATGACCAGCTGAACTGCTTGCTGAGGGTAAAAGGAACATGGAATTGGTAGTTAAAGAAGGTAGTGATAAATATGGACTAAGACCACGTGACCAGTTACAGAAACGAGGACAGTGATTGTATGAATGTATCCTCCATTTTGTTATGAGTATGTTTGCTTTTGCACATAAGCAAATCTTATTTTCCTCTTATCATATGACATAAGTTTGATTTTTCAAGTTATAGTATTTAAGTCATAGAATATGAAGTTTAAGAATGAATGTTACCTAAGGACTTGCACCCTATTCTGGAGAGATATAGTGCATTTCTGGTTGTATGCAGGACAGTTGAGTATTGTTAGATGAAACATATGTCTGTCATTGTGCTCTATTTGGAAATTCAGCATGTTTCAAGGTGGTGTGTTAGCTACCAAGTTGACAAGGGGTGGACTGTGATGGTTAGGTCCTGGTGTGAGCTTGGCCAAATGATTATGCCCAGTTGTCTGATCAGGGAAGCACTGGCCTGTCCGTTGCTGCAAGGATATTTCTTGGCTCGATGATTAAATCAGTTGATTGTATCTGCAATCAACTAAAGAGTGTCTCCTGCAATGAGATGATCCAACCAATTGAAGGCTTTTAAGGAAAAGAGAGACTCTCACTGTTTCTTCAGCCAGCGAGCCTCTCCTGTGGAGTTATCCAGATCCTTCATTGGAGCTGCCCACTTCACAGCCTGCCCTGCGAATTTTGATCTCTTCCATTACAGCTGCATGTGACACCTTTAAAAATCTCTTATTTATGGATCTCTCCTGCTGGTTCTGTTTCTCTAGAGAACCTTGACTAACACACATACGATAGAATATTACACAGCTGTAAGACAGAATAAATTCATGAAGCATTAACAAATGTGGATGAACTTTGAGAACATTATGCTGAGTGAGATTAGCCAGAAATAAAAGGGCAAACACTGTATGGGCTCACTAATATGAACTAATGTTAGTAAGTGAACTCTGAGAGTTAAGGTTAAGAATAGAGGTTATCAGGAGATACAAAGAGGCTAGAGATCGAACATTTGGTGCTGAAGGAGTACAGAATGTGCAACAGGACTGATTATAAAGATTCAGAAATTGGTAGCACAATACTATCTGGTGGTAGCACAATAAGACAAGTATATGAATGAAGCTGAATGTGAGCATGGCGGAGGGAGAAGGGCTGGGGGCATGTATAATACCAGAAGGAAAGATAGAGGGTAAGAACTAAGATGGTATAACTTAGCAATGCCTAGATTGGACAATGATGCTGACTAAAAGTACAAATATAAGAATGTTTTTGCATGAGGGAGAACAAATGAATGTCAATATTGCAAAGTGTTGAAAATGAAATGGTATACAGGCAGAAAATCCAATCAATGCAAGCTAGGGTCTATATTTAACAGTAACGTTGTAATATGCTTCCATTGAATGTAACAAAGGCATTATGCCCAAACTAAATGTCAATAAGCAGAATATGGGGGGTGGGGGTGGAGGGTAGGGTGGTATGAGATTCTTTGAGGAAGAAAAGGAAATGTCCTCATATAGATTGTGGTGGAGAAGACATGGCTATGTAATTATACTGGGGACCATTAATTTTTTACTTAGGTCGGCTTGTATGCTGTGTGAATAAAATTGTTTAAAATGAACAGAGAAGTGCTGGGGAAAAATGTGGAGAAATAGATGTACCTATTCATTGTTAATTGGGAAGCAGAGTGGTGCAGCCCCTCTGGAGGGCAGCATGGTGGTTCCACAGGAGGCTAGAGTTGGGGTTGCCATATGGTCATCCAATCCCATTGCTAGGTATATACATGGAGGAACTGAGAACAGGGACACACGAATGGACATTTGCACACTGATGTTTATGGCCGCAGTGTTCACGATTTGCAATGGATGGAGGTGACCTAAAGGTGCATAGACTGAGGAATGGAAGGGGGAACTGTGGTTTATACATACAACAGACTACTGAGCAACAGCAAGAAGGGCTGAAGTTGTGAGTCACACAACTAGGTAAGTGAAACTTGAGGACAGTATGTTGAAGGGAATGTCAGAAACAAAAAGACAGATATTATCATGCCTCACTCATATGGACTAACTATAATATACAAACTCGGAGAATTGAAGTTGAGAGCACGGGTTATCAGGCTGAGGCCTATTAGCTCCTAGATTGCAAGCTCTTATAGAAGCCACATCTATTCTGGAGTTGTAACTGTATTTTCTAAATTCTGAGATGCTGAGCTGTTTGTGTGTAACCTGGTCACCCCTTGGAACTTCAGGTATTTGCGTGATGCCTGGGTCTTCAGCGTTAGAGCTCTGAAGCTATGAAAGTCAGCAGTACCCCATACAGTGACTGTTTGAAAAAGTGATCAGACTTCAAGTAGAGATATGAATGAAGCTGATCTGGATAGGACTAAGGTAAATCAGAATACAGGATAAAGGATAATATGGTCTACATTTTTTTTAAGTTAAAAGTCCCTTAATTTTTTATTCCTGGTACCACTACCATAATTTACACGGCAATATACCTGGTGTAATGGAAAAGAAAAGAAAAAGAAAAAGCTACAATAGATAAAAGACTTCAGGAATGTACATCTAATTGACACTACGTTGCATTATATCAATAGCTGCACTTTTTGCAAACTGTGGCTATGACAGTTCTGAACAAGAAGGGTTTCCTGTTTAAGCTGCAGTAACTTTTCTGACTATGGATCATCATTCCTTCTGTGGCAGATTTTTACATCTCTTCTAATGCATTTGGGACGATTGTCTCAAAGTAACCTGCAGCTTTCCTGACAACTCCTCTCTTTCTCTCTCCTGCTAAGAACTATAGCCATTTTCTGTTGAGTTTTTAGAACCTTCAGCTACCAGATCCACCACTTCCACCACCAGATCCATAACCACCACCATAGAGACTGCCCGAGTTTCTTCCACCAAAACTGCCTCCTTTCATGGGTCCATAATTTGATTGCTGTTGTCCCCTATAATTTCCAAAATCCTTGTAGTTACCACCACCACCATAGTTACCCCTGCCAAAATTTCCTCCTTCATTGTAACCAACATGTCCTCTTCCACGACCACCTTGGTTTCCATATCCTGGCCCACCACCACCATAGCCCCCTCTACCACTATAACCAGGACCACCACCATAGTTGCCACCATCACCTCCAAATCCATTATACCCACCATCACCTCCTCCATAACTACCTCTGCTGCCACCACCTCCACCACCATAGCCTCCTCTTCCGCCAAAGTTTCCACCACGGCCCAAGTTCCCTCCACCACTTCCAAAACTCCTCCACGGCCCACAAAGTTGCCAAATCCACCTCCATGACCTCTTTGTGGCCCAGCAGACTGCATCTCTTGTTTAGAAAGAAACTTTTGCACTTCATAATCATGCCCATTAATAGTGTGGTATTTCTGAACAACAATTTTATCAACTGTATCATGGTCACCAAAAGTTACAAAAGCTAATCCTCTCTAAAAAGCAATAAACAAAAAAATTTTAATTTAATTAAAAAAAAAAAGCAAATCCTCTTTTTTCCACTCTGCCTGTCTTCTATAACTTCTATGGTTTCAAACTTGCCATACTTTTCAAGGTAGTCTCTCAAATTGCATTCTTCTGTATCTTCTTCAATACCACCAATAAACATTTCCTTCACTGTTAGATGGGCACTGGGCTTTACAGAATCCTCTCTAGAAATGGCTCCTTTGGTTCCTCCACACGCCCATCGGCCTTGTGTGCTAGAGCACACTTGCCACGTCCACCTCTTCAACACGAGAGTGAGTCGCAAAACCAAAGCTTCTGGAACGTTTTACTTGGGGTCACTCATCACCACACAATCTGTGAGCGTGCTCCATTTCTCAAAATGTTCTCTTCAACTATCACCTGTGGTTTCAAAGCTCAGACCACCAATAAACAGTTTCCTCAACTGCTCCAGTTCCTTTAGATCATGACCCTCCTTCCCCCCTGGCGGCTGCGATGGCCAGAGTCCGGCTGGGGGCAACCAGGGGGCGGTTTTACCTGCATTTTCAGTGATATGGTTCACATTTTAAAACTTCAACTTCTGTGTGAGACCAAAAGAAGAGATGCTTATTTCTTTCAAAATGTATATTTTTGGTAGCGCATTATCTAATGCAACTTGTATGGTCAGTTTATTTGAACACCATAATTTCATGGAATTTTGAATAGGGAGTGAGATCCACTTGGTTTGTACAGGTTAGTGTGATGCCCCGACACATCCCAGAGTAATTTGGGCAGAGAATAAAAAAGTATTTGAAAAGTCCTCTTGGGAGACTGGGGAGAAAGGAGGGAATATTCAACTTCCCCATCTGGGGAATTCCTGATATTCTTGCAAGCCATGGGGACAACCAATGCAATGGGCTGAGCCCTGAATCTTGAGCTCACTCCTGTGAAACATTCCTGCAAAGGAGATGCTAAACCTACTTATAATTATGCCTAAGAGTCATCCCCAGAGAACCTCCTTTTTTTTCTCTCAGGTGTGACCTCTCTCGCTAACCAAACTCAGCAGGTGAACCCACTGCCTTTGCCCCCATGAGGGACATGACTCCCAGGGCTGTAAATCTCCCTGGCATCGTGGGACAGAAATCCTGGGATGAGCTGGGACCTGGCATCATGGAGATGAGAAAGCCTTATTGACTAAAAGACGTAAGAGAGAGATGAGGCAAAATAAAGTTTCAGTGGCTGAGAGATTTCAAACAGAGTCGAGGTTTTTTCTTTTGTGTTTTTATTTCTTTTTCTAGAGTGATGCAAATGATCATGATGATGAATACACAACTATGTGATCAAAAAAATTTATCATGGGGATGTATACACAACTATGTGATGATACTGTGAGCCAGTAATTGTATACTTTGGATGGTTTGTGTGGTGTGTGAATATACCACAGTAAAATTGAAAATATATATATATATTCAAAGTAAATAAACACTGGCACTGCAGGTTAAAGAATCTAATGTGGAGTCCTCAGAACAGAACAGGCCCCAAGAAGTGACTTAGCAAAATCTCTCAGTCAGAGAATAAGAAAATTCTGACTAAATTTCTGTAGTGAGGTTGTTCTCACACATTATATAGATATCTCTTTTTAGTATACAGTGTATTGGAGTGTCTGAAGTTGTTGAACTGTATTCCAGTAACCCTGATTCTTGAAGATGATTGTATAACTATACAGCCTTTACAATGTGACTGTACGATTGTGACCTGGTATCTGATGCTCCCCTTATCCAGGGTATGGACAGATGAGTTAAAAAAAAAAAAAAGGACAAAAAAATAAAGAAATAATGGGCGGGATAAGGGGTAAAAAAAATTGGGAAGATCACAATGCTAGTGGTCAATGAGAGGGAGGGTTAGGGGTATAGGATGTATGGGTTTTATTTTGTATTTTTATTTCTTTTTCTGGAGTGCTGCAAATGCTCTAGAAGTGATCATGATGATGAATATACAACTATGTGATGCAAAAAATTGATAATGGGGATTATTATCCCTCAATTTTCAATAAAATTGAAAAATATATATACATATATATATATATTCAAAGTAAATAAACACTGGCATTGCAAGTTTAAGTCCTTATGTATTGAGATGTTTGTCATCTATTGTGCCTGGAGCTTATTCTGCATCGAGTCCCCAGAGACCAGCATGGGGCCTGGTATCTTTTAGATTATCTGCAAATAAATATTTGTTAATTTAATTTTAAGCTAAATTCAAAATCATTACTTTAAACCTGTTAAATATAAATAATATATTGCCCACTATTCAGATGCTCAGGTTCTCAAGTGAGAGAGGTCTGGATTTACAACCTGACTTCACTATTTACTAGTTGTGTGACCTTCGACAGGTCACTTAAAGCTCTCTCTCTTCCTGTTTCCTCATCTATAAAGTGGGGGTAATAGCAGTGCCTGTTTTTAAGGTATGTGTTCAGCAGTTAACCCCAGCAGTCATACAAATACCCCAGCCTTTGAACCAGGGGTCTTTACCTTTGGAGTCATAGTATCCTCTGAGACCCTAGTGAGAACTTTGGACTCTCCACACATCCCCCAGACCACAAAAAGTTTGCTACAAGAGTGTGGGGTTTCCGGACCCCCAGTTGCACATATACATATATAGTCCTCCTAGGGAATTACAAAGCCTGGCTCCAGACGAAACACAACTGTAGGAAGCCCACAAAGAAAAAGCAATGACCTCACCTCGTGAAAATGGAAGCAGCTCTGAAGGCAAGCATGCACTTTGTTCTTTGAGAACCCCGGTGTGTTTCTAAAGTCAGGAAGTGTGATCTTCTGAGACTGAGCTAGGTCTACAGAAACTTTGCCTCATTTTATGGTTTTAAAATATATATTGGGAGGAATAAAATTGAGTAAGCCTCATATTGCCACCTTATTTTAAACATTTTATTCATCTTCTATTATCTAAAATGTACAGTGTTTTGAGAAGTTCCCTGGGGGTAAGTCTAATTTTATTTTCTCCAGAATGTCCCCAGACCTTCACTCTCTATTCTCCTACATAAACACTAGGTATGAACAGATTGAGAAGGCAACTTTGGAGGCCAAGTCTGTGATTTAAAAAGGAGGAAGAGAACTTGGCTAGCTTACTGTGTCTCACTCGAGCCCTGCCCTGGAGCATTAACTGGGGGCTTCCCAACTCTACCAGCATTCTGTGGTGTAGCAGTTGTAAACCCTGAGTCGCCAGTGGATGAGAAGACCTGGTCCTATGCTAGAATGAGGAGAAATGGCAGGTCAATCCATCCCAGGACTGGAGTGACTCTCCAAAATCTACATCCTCCCAAAGGTGAGTCTGTAGGATTTCTACATACATGAAGAGACATAATGAGATCTTTTGAACATACTAATACTGTTGATTTTTTATTATGATCAAGAAGCCAATGGCTAGCATCTTCGGGTTTGAAAAAGTAGTTTCTGTGTCCCTCACATTGTTGTACATTTCTCCCCTTAGGTTGTTTTAAGCCAGAGCTTAATTTTTAATAATTCAGTAATGAATCTTGCTTAATCTCTCTGAATCCTCTTGCCTAATTCTCTTTTACGTTGAGGGATTAAATACAAAAGAAAAGATGTGACCAAATAATGACTCACTCTTGCTTTCAGTGCTGATCCCCAAAGGCAGATAGATGAGAATAAATGTTGCAGAAGTGAATGAAACACACAAGTCTAAACTCAGATATAAATCATCTGAGTCCATCTATTTACTCTAACTTCCTCTTTCTTTCATGACACAAAAATTAGTCTTAAAGGTTTGCAAATGTTTTTCAGTGTTGTGCTTTCCACAAAATGAACTCTAAAGAACCAGGCGATACTAACTCCCCGTCATAGACCATTTGCTTTGAGCTATTTCTCTAATAGTGGGATGGGCCGCACTGAGTCATCCACACTCTTGCCCTGTCCCCTGAGAATCCAGGACATGCATTTGCTTGACAACTGGCCAAGGTTAGCACCGTAGGGCCTGTGGCTGTGGAGCGGAGCCCATGGCAGAAGGACTGTGTGCTTTTTGGGTCCAGGGCAGTAGTAGGTTGAGGGAGCCAAAGGGAAAGGCTGGGTCTCAGACTGGTTTGATAGAGCCTGATTAGGTCAATTGACTCTACAGCACCCAGATATGGTGCCCTGATCACATTCACAGGTCTCTGTTCTCAGTTGCCTACTTCCTGTTTCTGCCCAAGCTGGTGAAGTGTGTCATGATGGGGTGGGGCTAGAAGTGGCCCTGTTCTGGGGCCATCTGGGTTTTGCTTCTTCCCCTCTTCCACCAGATTCCTCACAATCATCAGCCTTGTGTGTAGGAGAATGGAGTAGGAAGTTCATCTATGCCATGATTTAGGGGCACCATAGAAAGTACCCCCTGATTGGACCTGTCACATGGATTAACATTCCTACAAAACACTCTCCTTTGAGGCAAGGCATTGACATCAGCTGCTAAGAAGCAAATGAGGTTTGTGTGGTCTAACACATAAGCCTATTCTCTATCACTAACACTTCATTCAATTAGTTTATTAAATTTGCCTGTTGGGACACTTGACTTTGAAAATAGCAATCAGGCCTGGTTACTTTTACTGCATCCTGAGGCCCAAAATTTCAAACTTGGAATCCTGCATATTTCTGCCAATGATAATTTCAACCATCATATCAAGACTGGGTAGAAAATATAAAAATATCATGATACCATAACTTGCCAACCCCCAGCCAAAACCATTCCTGTCTATCCTAAAGAATACCTAGGGCATTATAAAAGATTCTGCAAAGGTTCTATGCGCTAGGGTAACGCTCTAAAACCTACAACCTCTGGATGGGTCCCTGGACCAGAAAATTCCTGAAATACAGAGGGCCCAGCCTCTCCAGAACATCAAATAGTTCCATCCCCCTGTCCCATATTATCGACAGTCCCTTCCAACATGAAAAAGTTAGAATGGGCATAGGCCAAATACCCCTAAAGAGTAGGAGAAAGATCAAAGATGATGGTGGGGTTATACAGAAAAGGTAGGCTTTAACAAATGAGTATGAGTGCAGAATTAGTATATTGATATTTCTTTTAGCCTCCAGTACCTTAGAGCAACTAGAAACCTAAAATTATGGAATTGTAACCCATACCAAAGCCTGAAATCTGTTCTACAACTAATTGTTGCAATGCACTTTGAAATTCATTGTTTTTATATATATATGTTATTTAAAGAGAAGGAGTATAACAGAGAAGATAGGATTTAACAAATGAATATGACTGCTGAATCATTAGATTAATATTTCTGTTGGTCTCCAGTGTCTTGGAGCAGCAAGAAGAAAAAACTGAAAAACTGTGGAACTGTAACCCATATCAAACTTTAAAATCTGTTCCATAACTATTTGTTAAAATGTACTTTGAAATTTATTGCTTTTTTTGTATTTATGTCATATTTCACAATGAAAAAAAGTTAAAAAATATATATCAAACACGAAACAGTCCATGCTTTGCAGCCCACATTGCTCAGCTGGCTCTTTTGTAAGAAAGCAAAAGCCAAACTAAGTTTGGGGAAATGTTCAAATACTGTGGTCCCCTCAATAATCCAGTTCAGGAGAAGTGAGTAAGAAAATTATAAGGAATTCAGAGTAACAGATTATGAGGTGTAGACGTTCATTTATTGGTACCTCCACTGCTCCCTTTCACCCTCCTGCTTCCAGGCAGGCTCGACATTCTGAATTCATTTTTGCTTTGGCCAGCAGTTGGCTGGTCAGTGAAGTGCAGTTGTTCTGCTCTGTTCCTCCAGCCACGGGATAAGTCAAGCAGGGTAGGCTCTGCCCTGGCAAGGGGTGAAGGATGACATTTTGCAGGCTGCTAATACAATGATACTAACAAAGCCCATTTGACTTCACAACAATGGCACAGCCTCCAATCTAGCTTTGCCAGTAACAAAGCCAAGATTTAAATATCTAAAAATGTCTTTAATCTCTAAGAAGAATCCTAAACACAAATGGTAGGGCAGAGACAGGGGGTAGAAGGGTGCTCTTCTATGTTGCCCCACCCTTCATCTGCCGTGACTTTAAGTTCCATGTACAGATTTTCAGGAGTGCACTGCCAGGAGCTCAGGGCTTGATGGAGAGTTCCCTAGGGTATTTCTGACTCAGCCTTTACTAACAGCCTCAGCCAGATTTGGGGGCTAACCATGTAAGTGTACATGGGATGGGTCCACCACTTTTGTGCCCTTCCACATCCCTGGAAAGAGCGGTTATATAAAATCTTGACACCTTCTGAACAAATGCTTCTCCATCAGATACCGAGAGAGGTATTGTGGTCACAAAAAAGAAAGAAAACCCATGAATTCTTTGGAAGATCCCACAAACTAGTCATGTAAATGACTGTTATACCATATATTAAATTCTAGGACATATGCATGGGCTGTGAGCAACAGAGGAGGGGGTGTTTAACTCTATCTAAGAAAAGGAGGTGTTCAAAGAGGACATAAATCATATAATACCTAGTTATAGGAGCTTAAGTAGTCAATATATTTACTATCTCATATAACAAAAAGTACAGAGGCAGCAAGCCCAGGACTGGTCTGTGTTTCAGTTTGCTAAATCTGCTGAAATACAATATACCAGAAATGGATAGGCATTTACAAAGGGGGTTTATTAGTTTACAATTTTACATTTCTAAAGCCACGAAAATGCCCCAATTAAGGCTTCAACAGGATGATACCTTCTCTGAAGAAAGGCTGATAGCATCTGGGATTCCTCTGTCACATGGAAAGGCACATCTGCTGGAAAAAGTAAAAAAAGAAAATAATAGGGAGGCGGTATGGGATGTTTTGGGTATTCTTTTTTACTTTTCTTTTTATTTTTGAAGTTATGAAAATGCTTAAAAATCGATTGTGAATGCACAGCTATATGATGATACTGTGAACCACTGATTGTACAATTTGGGTGATTATATGGTATGTGATTCATAACATATCCCAGTAAAATTGCATTAAAAGAAGAGGAGACTGGAGAGAGGAAAGAGGTCAGGGCATTTATGAAAGATCACTGGGCTACAGGACACTGCTCCTCACAGGAACACTCTCTCTATCTCTCTCTCCTCCCACATACCCCTCCAGGTCCTGATAACGGCTCCCATGACTTCCTCCTCTTACTAGCCCTGCGTACTGCACTGTTCCTTCATAGTTTCCCCTACATCCTACCAACACCATTGCAAATAAGTCCCTTTATTAAACTCTCCTCAAATTACCCAATTTGAGTGCATCAATTTTTCTTGCCTGAACTCTGAATGATAAAAATCCTCATAACCATCCAATGAGGTAGGTATTATTATTATTCCCAATTTGCTGATGAGGCAATTGAAACTCCAAGAGGTTGAGTAACTTGTCCAAGCTAGTAAGTGATAACGTTGGGTTTGGAATCCTGGCAGGCTGGATTCCTGCTTGCTTCACTGAGTTGCTGTAGGGCCATCTAATAGGGCCTGTCATGATTTATTTATCCAACTCCCTGTTGTTAGACTTTTAGATGGTGTTTATATGTTTCTTATCAGGTTTTTTGCTTGCTTTTTTTTTTTCTATCATAAATACTGCTGTGATGAACAGTCTCTGTATAAATATTTGCTCATATTCAGGGTTAAGAAAATTTCTAAAAGTGAAATTGTCGGATTGAAGAATGTGAATTTCTGTTCCCCTGACCTTTTCTTCCTTTTTCGTAAAAATTGTTTTCATTTAAATTTTCTTCTTTCTAATAAAAAGTGAGCGTGTTCAATAAACAAAACTCAAGCATTACAGAAGCGCATATCACAGGACATGAATATTCTGTAATTCCACACCCTCAAAAAAATGCCCAGAATCTAGTAGCTCTTTTTAATAATAATTAGTGGTAATTATTAATTTTTCTTATTAGAAAATCAGTAAATATTTGTTTACTGTAGAAATGCAGAAAAGAAAAAAAACTTGTAAAGCACAATTGAAAGATAACACCATTAACATTTTGGAGTATAGCCTGCCAGTCCTTATTTTATGGGG
>PVIY010055164.1:0-13863 GCA_004026745.1 Myrmecophaga tridactyla | reverse complement strand
GTAAATTTTTTTTTTCTGTTTGTTATATTTTTCTGTTGTCTTTTTATTTCTTTTTCTGAATTGATGCTAATGTTCTGGGAAATGATCATGATGATGAATATGCAACTATGTGATGATATTGTGAATTGCTGAGTGTATGTGTTGGGAATGTTTGTGTTTCTTGTAATTTTTTTTAATTAATAAAAAATTTAAAAAAAAAAGGGGGGGTGTGACCAGAGAACCCTGTGGGGGTGCCCGCGATGGGCTGTCCCGATGGGGGACTCTCAGGTCCAGGGCACAGCTCGGCACCAGGGGACCTAGCCCCAGCAGGACGCCCCAGACAGACCCGGGTTTCACGCTGTTCCCCGGGCGCCAGGAGGCTCTGAAGGCGCCTGAGGAGGCAGTGCAGCCCCACGGTGAGCGGCCGACGGACGGTGGTTTGGTGTGTGAACACATCCCAACAAAACTGCATTAAACGTAGTTAATGTCACCAAAGTGCACCCTTAGACATGGTTAAAAAGGCAAAATTTATGTTCCATATGTTAACGTGAAAAAGAAAAAAACAAAGAGCTGAACCCCAGAGGGAGGCCATCCAGGGCCAAACCCCCAAGGACGGGGAAGCGGCAATGGGGCAGGGGCCAGAGCAGCTGGGAGGAGAGAATGGGAGGCCTCGCGCTCTCCAGGGCCAGAGACCCCCCACCGGGGGGAGTTGCCCCAGACCCCGAGTGTGTGAGACTTTGGGGGTGCCTCCCTCTGTTGCTCCCGGTCTGGCGGTTCTCACCTGGGATCTGCCCCAGGGAACACCCGCCCGAATGCTGGAACCTCTGTGGCCGGCACAGCTTGGGGCAGGGCGGGAAAGGACTACGAAAGGGGTCATATTTCTGGGATGGGGGTCACATCAGGGCAAAATAGAATCTCCCGGGGAGGTTGCTTGGCTTTGTTCACCCACTAATGTCCCTCTTATACTTGCAAGTCTTTCTTTCTTGTTTACTTGTAAGAACTCTTTACATGTGAGACACTTAACCCTTTGTTGGCTACCTACATCTCATTTTTTTTCTTCCCAGAGCTATGCTTTCTCTTAGTAGAGGGACCCCACAGACATTCCTCACCCCAGCCCGCCAGGTCAGCTCAGGCCTTGTTGGCCCATCTGAGCAGGGGTCTAGGGTAAAGCTTGCTCCCCTCCCCTGCACAGACAACCCCTCACCGAGGCCCCTGCTCAGTCCCAGCAGGAAATGTGCTGTGGCTGGCGGAAACTGGGGAGCTCCTTTCCAGCAGGGCAGGCTTACTGGGGACACACCTGGCCGGTCCAGTGGAACCCACGGCTGCCCCAGGGGTGGTGCCCGGCCACCAGCACCCCCTGCCTGAGTGGCCCTATGCTCCAGAGGGGCTGGGACCCCAGCGTTGGGTGGCAGGGGCTGGAGCGGGGCCTGTCCGGCCTGGGCTCCACTCCCCACACCCCCACCCAGGCCCCCCGCCCGGTGCCCTCCATAAGGCAGGTTCTGGGATGTGAAGTTCACTGGTCTGAATAGCTGTGGTGAATTGCCAACCCCCATTTTATAGAAGGGGAAACTGAGGCTCAGGGAGCTGCCCAGGTTGGTCCAGTGGGTGTTTCATGTTACTATGGAAACCACCCTTTTACTATTGCTCCCTCCATCCTGAAAAGGGTCTCAGCAACTCTTATCCCAAAATATGAGCAAGAAAACCATTCACTCATTCTTTCATTCAACGGATATGTGCTGGGTACATTTGGGGAAATTGAGAGGCTTCACCCTCCAGCCTGGCCCCCTGAGGAGGTCCTAATTGGGGATCAGGTCTAGGCCAGAAGAAGGGACCCGGTAGTGAAGCTGAGGCTTTGAAGGATGTGTAGGAGCTCACCAAGTCGAGAAGCAGGAACCAGCAAATGCAGAGGCCTGAGGGGAGTGCAGACAAGGCCTGCTTGGGGAGCCACCTGCTGTTTATCTTGCTGGAGGTAGATGCAGTGGGGTGAACAGCCCCCCCCCCCAATTCCTTTCCACCCGGAACCTCAGGACGCAGCCTTGTTTGGAAATAGGGTCTTTGCAGAGTAATTAAGGTGAGGGTGAAGAGGAGATTATCCTGGTTTAGTGTGAGCCCTAAATCCAGTGCCTGGCACCCTCCTAAGGAGAGGAGGTGGTGAGGAGAGGGCGGGGCGCGGAGCCTCCAGGGAGAAATTCCTGTTTGCCATCACCCAGGGAGCCCCGGGAGGGGGTGAGCAGGGGGCACTGGGATGAGAGTCCCTGCGGACACGGTGGGGAGGTTACCCCCCCCCAGGACTCACTTCTGGGGACGTAATAGGACAGGAGCGCGAGGGCAAGAAGGGGCTGAGCTGAGATATTCTGGCCTGTCCGACCCGCCTTTCAACAGCTCACTGCCTGTCACTGGGCCCCGACTGGCCTGGCTCCTGTGGGTGCCGACACTGAGCCCTGGCCATGTGCCTGTGGCTCCAGGGACCCCTGACCCCTCACCCTGCAGGACCGAGCCTGTGAGGACTCCCCAACAAGGAAACTGAGGCTGGCAGAGGGTCCGCGCCTGGACCCTGTGCTCCAGTTTCGGGCACCCACAGGCCTGGCTTCTCCCCAACCTGCTGGGAAGCCCCCAAACCAGGTCTCAGTTTCCCCATCAGGAGGATACAGCTGTGAACCCCAGCGGAGTGTCTGGGGAGAGCGGGCGTGAGGGCCCCAGGGGGTGGGAGCCTGGGCGGGCAGCCCACAGGAGTGCAGCTGCAGGGGGCTGAGGGGGCAGCCGGGCTTCTGGAGGGACCCCACTTCTAGTGAAACGCCAACCGAGATCTTGTGCAAATGGGGACAGAAGTCCCGGGGAAGAGCCGGCTGCAGGGTGTGTGGGCACTCACCGGGGCGGGGTGGGTTGCCCCCCACTCCCCTCCGAGCACTCCTGCTCCCCACCATGGGCCTCTGCTCCCCACCTGAGGTGGGCTGCCAGGCCCCTGGGGTGGCGGCTGGGACCTGGCCGAGCTCGGTCTCGGTGATGACGGGACGGTCCCTTTCTGCCTGACTCGACGGCTACGGAAACACACACAAAGCCCAGGGTAGGTTTTGCTGCAAACGTGGGGTGCCTGGGGGTCGGCCACGGTGGGGAGACGGGCCCAGGAGGTTGATGCCTTTTCGACCCATGGCCTCTCAGGAGCGCAGGACATGGGCTGCAGCAGAGACTCACTGGGCGAGCTGAGCTGGACATGGGCCCCAGCAAGTGCCAGCTTGGCCAGGTGTGGTGGGGGAGGGCGGCTGCTGGGCTTCCTCCTTCCTCGAGGAGGAGACAGGCAGGGAGAGGTGTGTCCCGGGCCTCCCAAGCCCCCAGGTCCCCTGCCCCAACCCCTTGGGCTGGCCGCGCCCCTCCTGCAGGCCCCCAGTTGTCCGGATGTTATTCCTGGCGTGGGACGTGAAATGAGCCCGTAACTGTGCTGAGAGTCAACCGTGGCCTTTCCACCACCGGCCCATCCCAGTGCCACACCCCTACCTGGAGTGGGGCTGCGTTAGCCCTATGTTTATGAATGGGGAAACTGAGGCACAGAGTGAGGAAGCCGGGTGGGAGCCAGTGCCCTCCTGGAATGCCAATGAGGGGGCTCTGCACTGCGCCCCATGTTGGTAGTGAGACCCCCAAGCGTTGGGCTGAGCCAGCTGTGCAGGAAGGGGACAGCGGCAGGCGCGCCCCTGACTGGGGGGGGGCGGGTGTCGGGGAGGCAGGAGGACAAGGCTTCCGGGCGGGCCGGGCAAAGGAGCGTCCCAGCCAGGCCAGGTGCGAGCTCAGCTGCAGGAGCCACACCTTTTCTTCCTGCCCCCTTCAGCCCCGCCCATCCCCAAAGCGGGGCGGGCGGGGGCGGGGGGGGCGCCGGCTCCTCCCCAAGACAGCAGCAGCCGGGCCTGGGTTCCCTGGCCCCCCTCGCGCAGATGCGGCAAACCCGCCAGGACAATCGCAACAACAACGACGGCAGTAACCGTAACGGCCAAGGGGGGTCGGGTTGGCGCCCCCACGCCGAGGGTCGCCCTGCGTGTCCGCTTTTGCGAGCGGGCGGCGAAGCCCAGGTGGAGCCGTGGAGCGTCCCTGGGCCTCGGATGGCTAGGTGAGCGGGCTTAGGACCCGGGCCCCCGGCTCCCCTGGGCCCACCCGGCGGACACGCGACCTCCGGGGCTGGCCGGAGACCCCCCAGGAATCCGCCTGAACCTCAGGGGCCCCCAACGCTCACTCCTGACAAGGGTCCAGCCCCCGGGCCCGCATCCCAGCTCCTTCTGGGGAGTCCGCACCTGCGCGCCCGCCCCCGCTGCCCCCCCCGCCCCGCACTGGAAAGTTTCCCGTAGGCCGAGCAGTGTCCCGCCCCCTGACGCCCGCTCCCCCCCCCTCCCGGCTCGCGACCCCAGGGTCGGTCCCCCCACCCCTGCAGCGCCTGCCCAGGCCCTGCAGCCGGCCAGGACCAGCGAGGCAGAAATGATGAATGGGGGGGGACGGTCAGGGAAGCAGATGAACCCAAGCGCTCTGCAGGGGGTTGGAAGATTCCAGAACTAGCAAGCCGGTCCTGAGCTCGAGTTCCGGATTCTGCAGGCTGGCTGTGTGGCGTGGGAAAAGTTCTAGAAGTCTAAGGTTAGATTGGGGAATTCTTGGGGTTGGCGGGGTTTGGGGGTGCCGCATGGGAAGCACAGACACCCCCACCATAACTGGTTGGCTGGGGGAGCCTGCAGTGGGTGGGTTCATGCCTGTTCTCACCAGGGGACCCTTGTACCTCAGCCCAGGCCATAGGTCACTTACCCAAGGGCACCCCCACCTGGGGGCTGGGTTTTTTTCTTTTACACCGCCCCCCATCCACTCTCCCCTCTGTGCGGTGCCAGCTAAGGGGAGTCAAGAGTGTCTGACCAGCGGGACTCTGCTCACCTGGAAACCCTCAGCCCCCAGCCCGAGGACCAGCTGTGGGGCGGCTCCTGGGGCGCTCAGCACTCGGGACCCCGAGCGTTGAGGCGGGGTGAAGGGGGTGCTGCCCACCCACAGCCTGGGCGCAGGGACCGGGGCAGCCACTGGCGGGGGCCTTTCCACAGTCCGGGGAACCATGCACAGCGCGAGTGAGGACGCAGCCCCCTGGCCTCACCCCCCACCCCGAGGACTCAGGGTGACCCCCACCTGGTAGCGGAGGAAACAGGTCCAGCCGTACCCTGGGCTCCCAGGTGGACGGGGAGGGAAGGTCAGAGGGAGGAGGGGGTTGGGAGCCAAATCCTGCTTTTTGCTTCTGGGCTGCAGCAAGCCTGGGCCCCTGGGGTCTGCTCAGCCTCGAGCCTGGCACCCAGCAGGACCCAGCCCCACTGCCCAGCCCCGCTCGCTGCTGCCCAACCCCGGGCCTCCCTGCCCACCTGCGCCTGGATCCACCCTCTGCCCTCAGCTCCTAACAAATGAAGGGTAAAGCTGCCTACCCGCCAGCCCATCAGCGTGCTTACTCCCACCAAGGCACTGTTCTAAGCGTCCCCAGAGAGGTGGGTTACACATGAGGAAACTGAGGCCAAGTTGTTCAAAGCCACACTGGCAGTTGTGGCCAAGCAGGCTGCACACCTGGGCTGTCTGGCTCCATGTGCCTTGTCCTGCCCACAGCTGTATCCCTGGTACCTGGTATACATCAGACATTCAATCTGTGTTCATGAGTTACCTGATTGTTTCACTATTCCTGTTTGGGATGCCCTTTCTGACTTTGCAAACTCTTACTCATCCCACAATGCCCCACTTATAATGTCCCTATCTTAGGAAGCCCTTGTGACTCCCCTGCCTTCCCCCATCGGGGCTCACTTAGCCACCATCACTGCCTGCAGCCCAGCTCTGACCCTGTGGGGCTGGGGGTGTCTGTGTGTGTGTGTGTGGGGGGTGTGGCGGCCACTGGTTCTTTCTCTCCAGGCATCACCCTGCACAGGCTGGGCAAAGCCTTGGGGGTGGCGGGTGCATTAGGAAAGTTAGTCTTCCCTACCCATCTGCCTCCTCTGCTCCCCTCTCTGGTGGTGTGAAGGAAGCTTCACAGCACAGGAGAATGTTTATTATTTTATTAGAAAATAGACTGTTTATTAAAGAACATTAAAAGGCCGGGCCCTGCGCGAGGTTGGCGTGAGGAGAAGCGGGTCTCTGGCCCAGCCAGGCGGGGTGTGGGGCTCCTCGGCGTGGCGTCCGGGCCTCAGGGAAGCCGAGGTGGGGGTCCCAGGCCCGGCGGGGGGCCAGTGAGCACCAGGACGTGAGGCAGAGCTGGGCTGAGGGGCGCGGGCCGTGCTCAGCAGCTCGCCAGGTACATCCCTGTGGAGGGTGCGGCCGATGGGGCGGGGAGGGTGGGCCTCTGGGCCCCTTGCCCCACCCTGGGGTCTCCCTATCCTCCTGAAAACACCTCTGCCCAGTAGCCACTCGGGGCGGGGCGGCGCAGCCACGCCTCCTCCTTCCTGCCCGCCCTGTCTGGGGCCCTGCCTCCCCCTGGCCTGTCCCCTGAGACCCCAGCGCGCGTCCCCGGCAGGGTCCCTGGCCCACCTGTGGCAAACCTCCTCTTCACCAGCGACATGCGGTAGCCACTGCCCACGAGCTCCACGTCCACTCCCGACAGCGTGGCCCCCTCGCTGGTGAACTGCGCGGCCACGGGGCTGGGCGTGCTGGGCCCTGGGCACGGCTCCCAGCTGGCGGACAGGCGGCCAGAGCCTGGAGGACCTAAGGGTCAGCCGCGTCCGCCCCGCCGCGACCTGGCCTGTGACCACTGCCTGCCTCTCGGGCCCTGCACGCCCTTCCCCTGGGCAGCCCCAGGCCCTGCGCTCCACCCGCCCTTGGGAGCTCTGTCCCCAGTCTGGCCGCTACCGCTCTCAGCCACGTGTTCACAAGAGCCAAAGGGTGGGAGCAGCCCGCGTGACCCTCAGCCGAAAAAGGGAGTGAGGCAGGGGCTGGAGGTGGAGTAAAAGAAGGCAAACCTGAGACAGCCCCAACGATGCCACGCAGAAGGGGCGCCTGGAACGGGCACGTCCCATGGGGGCGAAGCAGAGGGCGCGGGGCCCGGGCGCGGAGGGGTTAACCGCAGAGCCGCGTGCCTGGCACCGGCTGGACCGGGAAGTGTGCACTCTGCACGTACCATGCGCAAAGAAGCCAGCAAGGGAAATGCACTCTCCAGCCCCCTGGCCCTCCAGGAGGTGGGACATGGCGCCCCCACCCCGGGCTCCACCCGCCCCCAGAGCTGGCACTCACCCCCGGCCTCTGACACGTCTGGAAGCCGCCACAGCAGGCGCTTCTCCTCCAGGCTCCTGGCACCAGCGGACCTTAGTTAGGTTTCCCCAGCTCAGCCGCCGTCCCCCTATCACCCGTCAGCTGGCAGCCCTCTCGTGCCTCGGTTTCCCCGTCCAAGTTCCGCGTGGGGCATCAAAGGACCCCATCTCGGACCAGCAACTCAGCCCCCCTATGCCTCAGTTTCCCCCTCGGTAAATGGGGGTGACGGGGTGTCCACCTCTCGGGGTTAAGCAGCACCCACGTGGGGCAGGGACACCCCAGCACCTGGGGCAAACACAGCACCATCCTGGCAGCAGGGTTAGCTCACACAGGCCCAGGTCAGAACGGCCAGACTCCCCAGTGGCTACATCGGGGGAGCCCAGGATCTTGGGGGCCCCTGCACGCCCTCACCAGGTGGCGGCCGGCTGCAAGCGGACGTTGGTCACACGCTCCCCAACGGGCAGCAGGATCTGGAAGTTGGTGAGGGGTGTGGACACGGCCGTGGCGCCGGGCCGGTAGCTGTACTCCACCGAGACCTGGGTGAGGGCAGCGCTGCACTGCCAGTGGGCACTCAGCTGCAGCGGCACCGACTGGGCACCTGGACGGGAGAGCTGGGTGCGGGAGAAAGGAGGGAGGAGCTGGCCGGACTGTCCTGACAGGCCAGCCGCCGGCCCCGGCCCCGCTGCGCGTCGTTCCCTCACCCAGGCTCGCCACCGCGCTTCTCTCCTAGGGGGCACACCCTGGCTGACAGGTGGGCACTGCCCGCCGCCCGGCCGCGCCCACCTGGTAGCGCAGCAGCAGCACGTTGTAGTAGGAGGCCCCGGGGTTCTGCTGGGCCTGGCGCTGCAGGGCCTCGGTCAGGGCCGCCATGTTGAGCCAGAAGTCTTTGGTGTCAGGGTCGCTCTGGGAAGGGTCGCTGTGGAGACCAGCCCTGCCCTCAGGAGCTGATGCCTGGGGGCCGCCAGCACAGCCGCGGGCAGGGAGGGGCCCCAGGAGGAGAAGGGGCTCAGGCCAGGTGGGCGGCCGGCCCAGGACCACACGGCAAGTTCCAAGGGCTGAGCAGACATTGAGGCCGGTGCCCCCATCCCCCAGTACCTGAAGAGCAGGTCCGCGTTGGGCTGCATGTGCTCAATGGGGCCCGTGTGTACGAGGCGGAAGCTAAGGACAGGCGGTGGCGGGGACCCACTGAACACACGCACGATGCCAGCCGGGAAGGTCATGGTCAGCTCCCCGGTGACTCGCGCCAGGCAGCTGGGTGGCGGTGGGGGGAAGCTGGGGTGGCTCAGGCCCTGGGTGGTGCCACCTCGTCCCCTCTGCCAAGGCCCTCAAGGACAGGATGCCCCAACGGCAGCGGTGCTAGTCCCCAAACCTCTTCCCTCACATCCCCACCCAGGCAGGAGCCGCATGAAATCCACACTGGGTCCCCTTCCTACTTGGCTTTTTCCCCTTGGCTACCAGGAAGCTCAAAGCAAACCATCTGTTCTGTGACTGTCCTGGCCTGGGGTTTCAGGTCTAAAACTCTCTTCTTCTCTGTGGCTTTACTTTATGGTCATTACTGCTGGGCCTGGCCTTACATCCCGCTCTCTTTCGTGTGTGAACTGCAGCTATAGCCATGCTGACCTGTTCATCATTCTCGGGGCAGGCCTGTGTGCAAGGCCAAAGGTGACAACGCGCCTCCCGCTGGCCCCTCGAGGACCCCATCACAGCCTACCTGGGGCTGTGGCCACGGAAATAGGCGTGGACGTACTCCGTGAAGGCCGTGGCCACGGGCAGAGCGTCCTGGGAGCCTAGGACCACTGGGCTTGGGCCCCGGGAGACGCCTGGGGACGGGGTGGGGATGCAGGGCATGAGGACAGGTGCAAGTCAGAAGTGCTGCCGCCTCTGCCACATTGCCGCGGCCCACCCGGGTCAGAGAAGGGCTGTGGCTGGAGGTCTCCCACCCTACCGTGGGCGCTGTGGGATGAGAAGCTGGGCCGCTCCGGGCTCAGGGAGCGAAACTGCGGGGAAAGGAGACCAGCTGTGAGCCCCCCGGAGCAGCGTCCCCCACCCGCCCGTCTCCCCAGGACCCCCTACCAGGTCTCCGTTGCTGCGGGCCAGGGGGAAGGAGGCCTTCTTGGAGCGCGGTCTCCGTGGTGGGGCTGCCAGGCTCTCCCTGGCCCCGGCATTGGCAGGAGCCGGCATCAGGTCTGGGGGGCAGAGAGGGGCACCTGTGGGATGCTGCCCCCCACCGCTGAGCACCAGACTCCGGCCCCGCGCCTGCCGCAGAGGGGGGCTTTCTGCTCGGGTCACCCCACTGGGTCCAGCAGAGCCCCTCCCTGTCCGGCAGCTGGAGCCCGGGACGCTGGACTCACCTGCCCCGGCCCCGGCCTCCAGGCCCCAGGGGCCCGGCGACGGCGCCAGAGGCTGCGGTGAGTCCGGGGCCAACGGGGCCCGCACGCCCCTCGACTCAGGGGGCGGCGCCCTCCGGCCTGGCGGGCTCTGCGGGGTGCCCGGGCGGGGCACCCAGGAGTCCGGGGAGGGGCCAGGCGCTGCGTGTGACGGCGAGTCCAGGCCCGAGTCCTCCACGTTCTCCGGCGACGAGGAAGAGAAAGGGGAGGGGCTGGAGGTGAAGCCGAGGCTGCTGGACCCTGGGGGGAGGGGAGGTGGCTGTCGACGCCAGGCCCCGCCCAGCAGATGCCCCGCCCACCCTCCCCGCCCCCTCAAAGGCCTGGCTGGCCTGGGGCACGCCCTCCGCCCCCTTCCAACTGCCCTAGTGCCCCGCCCACCCGCTGTGGCCACGCCCACCCGCCTGGGGCCCCACCGCGTCACCTGTGAAGTCTTCCGGGTCGAAGGCGGACTCCAGCGGCGGCCAGAGACCCTTGGACACCTGCTCTTCCGACTGTGGCTTCTCTGCACAGCTGGGGGGGGGGTCCCTCCTCAGGGCTCTGCGGTGCCGTGGCCAGCCTGGGTCCCCTCCTGCCCCTCTCCCGCAGGGTGGCCCCATCCCATGGCCTGTCTCCCTCGCAGTGGGCAGTGTCCAGAGCACCCCAACCTATTTGTCCCTTCACAGAGCCGAGCCGCTCACATGACTCCGTCACCCCACCCCACCCCATCCCCCCGTCTCCCTCAGCCTAGAGCAGCTCCAGGGCACGCAGGCGCCCCTAAACGCCCACGAAACAAAAGCGCAGGGGTCCCTCAAACACGGCGCTGCCCAAACTCGCCCCCAGTGTGAGAGCAGGGGGGCAGCGGGGGCCAGGTGGGAGGGTGCCAGAACCCTGGGACCCACCTGCTGGCCCTGGGGGCGGATCGAGGCCGCTGTGGCTTTCCACCAGCATCCCCTACGAGAGACCCACGTCCCCTGAGCCTCCCGTCGCCCTGCCCACAGGACAGGGCCCGAGGCTTGGGGCTGTGCAGGCTGCCCAGGGAGACCAGGAAGTGAACAGAGAGGGTCCCAATCCTGAGCCAGCCTCCTCCAATTTTCAGCCCTTTCCGCAGCCCCAGCTGCCCCTTCATCTTTGGGCATTCATTTAATTCTCACAGTGATCCCATTTTACAGAAGATTCTGAGGTTCAGAGTAGTTAATCAACCTGCCCCAAGTGACCCAGCAGGGCCAGGATTAAAACCCACGCCCACAGGTTCCTACCCGGCCCAGGCCTCCCCCCACCTGCTCCCCATCCCGGGGGCCCCCAGCAGGCTACGCACGTGAAGAATGGCGCTTCATGGTGCCCTGTGGACAGAGGGGGCAGGGTCAGGCCCGGGTGCAGGCAGCCAGCTCCCTGCAGCGCCCCCTGCAGCGTCCCCCGAGCCTCACCCCTGGACCAGGAGGAAGGATGAGGGTGCCCGCCGTGGCCCTGAGCTGTGCTGCTGCGGCCTCGGGGCTGCAAGCAGGGTCCCGGGCTGGGGCGGGCTTGATGTGCACGTAGAACCTGCGGGGCTCCTCATCGTCGAAGTCTGAGTCGCTGGACGAGCAGCGGGAGGGCTCGGCCGGGAGTGCACAGCCGTCAAGGGCCAACAGATCCCAAAGGGGGCTCCCTCCCGCCAGCCCTCGGACCCGGCTGCACCCCCCTGCTCAGACGCCTTCAAGGTCCTGCACAATTCCAGCTCTCACCACTTGCCACCCTTGGCCCTGACACCACATTTTTGCCCCTTCACACAAGCCATGCCCTCCCCTAATGGGCGAACTCCTATTTGCTGCTAAACCCCGACTCTGGGGCCCTTCTTCCAGGAAGCCCTCCTGGCTCTCCCTCTGGTGCAGCCCTGACCCCACAGAACAGGTGTCTGCCTCCAGATCTGCCCTCAGACCCTATGTGGGGCTCCAGCAGGGCCCACCCAGGCGCACACAGAGTTGCGAATGGTGGGCAGTTTTGTCCTTGCTGTGCCAATGGTCATCCGCAGGGGGCGCTCCGAAGGATATTGTTTTGGGCCACATCTGGCCGGACAGTAAAGCCTTCTTCATCCACCTCAGGACAGGTCTGGGGACAAGGGGTGGGGGTCGGGTTCTCTCCGGAACTTCCATCTCCCTGCCACCCCGCCCCTCGCCTCCTGGACCTGAGTCAGACCTGAAGTCAAGTGCGAAGCCAGTAATCATCTTTGCCCAGCATGCGGGCAGGTTCCTGAGGGACAGAAGGCACCCTGCCCTCCCGAGAGGGCGGGTCTGGGGGTAAACTGAGGCTAGAGTGGGGCTGCGTGCCCTCCCACGTGGTTCACGGAACCCACAATCAAGGCGGAACCAGCCAGCCCCCAGCCCAGGCCCCTCCAGTGCCCCCAGCCCAGGCTCTGGGTGTAAGACCTGACCCGGGGTCTGACCCGGCTCGCTGCCGTCCTGCCCCCCATGGCACTCACCCCTGAATTGGGCTCCAGGGAGTCTCTGGGGTGGAGAAAACGATGGTGTCAGCGCCCCCCCTCACCCTGGGCCCCTGCCCCCGCCCTCCCGCACCAACCTCGGCGCCTGGGGCTGCCCTGGCTGCAGTACTGGCCGGAGCTAACCCTGGAGAAGGAGGGACCCTGGGCCCGTCCGGGAGGGTAAGTGTGGAGTGAGCCCCAGCACGGGGTGTCCTCAAACCCCTCGGAGGAGGAGGGACAGCGAGGCCAGGCTGTAGGGCTGGCCTGGGAAGGCAGGGTTGTGGGCTGGCCTTGGCAAAGGGTGTGGTCCTGGCAGCACAGTCGGGCCTTCTGCACTGGCCTGGGCACAGCAATTCTCGGGCAGCCCGGGAGACACTGGGCACAGGAAGGGAAGTGGTACTAGTTTGGGAAGGGGACTCCTGGGCTAGCCGTGGCAAAAAAAAAATCTAAGAATTGCTGGACTAGATTAGGCAGGGAAGCAGCAGGGCTGGGTAGGCCAAGGGAGGAGCCTGAGCTAGGCCAGGCCGGGGAATCCTGGGCCAGCCTGGAAGACAGATCCTGGGCCAGCCTGAGCCAGCTGGGCCCCTTCCTTACACGGCTGCACGGGGCTCCCGCTCCCGCCAGTTCAGTCCTGGGAGACGAAAGGCTTTGGCGCCCCGCAGACGCTTCATTGCTGCGGAGCAGATGGGAGGAGGGCTGAGCCTGGGAGCCTCGCTGCTTGTCGAACCCCCGCCCTCGGCCCACAGTCCAGCCTGGGCACCCAAGCCCAGACGTACTTGCCTTCCTGCAGGGCAGCCGTACTGTACGCCTCGAAGTCCAAAGGGCCTGGGACGGAGGAGATGGGGGTCACCCAGGCGGGGGCTCTGGGGCCCGGGAAGGGGCCCGAACTGGGGGCCCCCAGGGCAGGGGCCGGGAGGCTGGACCAGCCTGGGGTGGGGGGAAGGGCCTGGCCGGCCCACGGGCTGGGCTGAGCTGACGTCTGAGGGCCTCCCGCCGCCCAGTACTGCGGCGCGGACTTGGATGTGGAGGGCTGGATGGGGGGCCTGGGGGACAGGGCCTCGAGGGGGGCGAGCCCTGGGGGGCAGTGAGCGGGGGACGCATGGCAGGTCTGGGGCCAGGGAAGGCCAGAGGGCGCCTGGGGGGCAGCCCGCACATGGAGGGACAGCTGGGGTGACTGGCTACACTTGGGAAGGAAGACAGTGTGCCAGCATTTGCTGAGCGCCTACTGCATGCCAGGCACATGCTTCACCCTTTGCCTACATCAAGTTACTGAGATCTCTGGCCCCACTAAGGGAGGGTTATTCACACTCACTCTGCAGGTGAGGAAACTGAGGCTCAGAAGCCAGGACAGGCCTCCAGGGTCACACAGCAGTTGGTAAAGGTAAGACCTGACCCCGGGTCTGACACCAGAGTCTGCTCTCAGCTCTTTCCCAACCTGCATCGGGGCATTTTCCTCAAACTGATCTTTTGCTTAACAACCCTCCCTCAGTGGCTCCCGCGGGTCCCTGGGGTAAAGTCCGGACAGCCGCGCCTGGCACTCAGGTGCCCTCAGGGGTCTGGTTCTAGGAGGTCTACACGCCAGGCTAAGCTCCAAATCCTCTTCCTGAGCGGCTGCGGAATTGGACTTGTCGTCAGCCCGTTTCTCCAGTGGGTCAACTGAGACCCAGAGCGGTTCAGCCTCCTGTCTCAGGAGCCCTGATGCTCCCAGCAGCTGCAGCCCCAGCCCATAGCCACGCAGTCCTGCAGCCCCAGCCCTGCAGTCCTGCAGCCCCAGCCCACAGCCACGCAGTTGTGCAGCCCCAGCCCCACAGTCCTGCAGCCCCAGCCCCCAGC
>PVIY010055163.1:0-13864 GCA_004026745.1 Myrmecophaga tridactyla | reverse complement strand
ATTTCTCAAAAAAAAGTTTTTTTCTTATACTACAAATAAGTCACAGAAAATACAAGGCTATAAATATATGTGCAATCATAAAAAAGAGAATGGAAATGTGGGAACTCTTTATCACTGGCATTTCAAACTAAATTTATTTTAACATTTGTTCCCCCTGTTATTTATTTTTATTCCATATGTTCTACTCATCTGTTGATATGGTAGATAAAAGGAGCATCAGACACAAGGTTTTCACAATCACAGAGTCACATCGTGAAAGCTATATCATTGTTCAATCATCATCAAGAAACATGGCTACTGGAACACAACTGTACATTTTCAGGCAGTTCCCTTCAGCCTCTCTGCTACATCTTGAACAACAAGGTGATATCTACTTAATGTGTAAGAATAACCTCCAGGATAACCTCTGGATTCTGTTTGGAATCTCTCAGCCATTGCCACGTTGTCTCATTCCACTCTTCCCCCTTTTGGTCAAGAAGGTTCTCTCAATCCCTTGATGTTACTTCTCAGCTCATTCTATGGTTTTTCTCAATCCCTTGATGCTGAGTCTCAGCTCCTTCCAGGATCTCTGTCCCACGTTGCCAGGAAGGTCCACACCCCTGGGAGTAATGTCCCACGCAGAGAGGGGGAGGGTGGTGAGACTGCTTGTCGTGTTGGCTGGAGAGAGAGGCCACATCTGAGCAACAAAAGAGGCTCTCTTGGGGGTGACTCTTAGGCCTAAATTTTAAGTAGACTTGACCTATCCTTTGCGGGGTTAAGTTTCATATGAACAAACCCCAAGACTAGGGGCTCAGCCTATAGCTTTGGTTGTCCACACTGCTTGTGAGAATATCAAGAATTCAACTTGGGGAAGTTGAATTTCTCCCCGTTCTCTCCATTCCCCGAAGGGGGCTTTGCAAATACTTTTCTACTCACTGATTGAATCACTCTGGGATTCATCAGGGGCATCACTCTGGACAAACCAACAAAATCTCATGTCCTACCTGAGATTCCAAGTACTTATGGTGTTCAATCAAACTATCTACATAAGTTATATTAGGAAATGCACTAGTCAAAATATAAATTTTTGTACCAAATAAACATTTTTTGCTTTAGTCTCACACATAAGGTGACATTTTAAATATTAATTACCATCAATTTTCAGCATCGTGCAATAATGACATTCCTTCGTTCTTTCTCATGC
This sequence comes from Myrmecophaga tridactyla, assembly GCA_004026745.1. Classification (NCBI taxonomy): domain Eukaryota; kingdom Metazoa; phylum Chordata; class Mammalia; order Pilosa; family Myrmecophagidae; genus Myrmecophaga; species Myrmecophaga tridactyla. The sequence continues at coordinate 12,681 of PVIY010055163.1, read as the reverse complement.
AAAAAAAATTTTTTAAATTTGTATGGAAATGTGGGAACTCTTAACTTACTAAAATTCTGAACCAAAAATGGCAGTCTACCACAGATATAAAAAGCTAAATTTAATAGTAAGCTATTTTTACAATCTTCTGGAAAACAAAGTTCAAATTCCACAGAACAGCTATTCAAAGTAACAAATCTGTCTAAGTAAAACTCTAGTGTCACACTTTTGATCCTCCTATTCAGAGATAGTTGTAGCTCAATAAAGGAAAGTATTGTAATAGCTCCTAAAAGTATAATGATATTCTCTAGAGTAATGTTTTACCAATCACTCTTATATTATACTTATGAGAAAGCTCAATTTGGGTAGTTAGTAATTTAGTTTCCACAGCCTCTTAAATCTTGATTTCTCTACTGAGGTTTTCCTATGTTAATCAGTATATCACCTCATTAGTCCTCCTTGGTGATATGACAGCTCCAGATTACAAAAGACAAAACCAACACGTAAAAAGCAACAAAGTACCAACAGGATGCATTCACAAAGTATTTACAGGCAGAATTATCCATAGAGCAGGATTGGGACCCCAGAACTTTCAGAGATAAATCAGTCTAGGTGCCAAGCAATAGAGCTCAACCATTTTTTGGCCTCAAACAAAGAAATAGTATAATTATCATTCATTCAGGAGCAGTGGCTCATTAGCAGTTTGAGAAGGAGAGTGCAGGAGTATGTGGATGTATGAGATTCCTGGAGACGGGTAGTACAGTTGTGAATACCTACCCCACCCCAGAAATATAATCTTTAAATTTCCCTCACAGATTTATCCCTGACATTTGCTTTGTTGGGAGTCCCCAAGCTAGTGTTGGGAAGCTAAGAGAAGTTTAGCTCTGTTTAAATTTCAACACAGACCCACCCAAACTCATCAGTACTTAGATAACTAAGAGTTCTATTACTGATGTTTGGTCATTTTACTTATGTTTCCTAGAAAAGTTGGAAGGAAAAAAAAGCCCTCAGAACTCCTTAATGGGCATATGCTTTACTCAGGCAGAGAAAAGGGGAAATTTTATAGAACTGATATTCAATTCCTTACTGATTAAACTTCAAATTCCTTCTCATGGGAATGAAAGAAAACCTTACTAATTTGGTTACACACTTTCAGCAGATTCCCAAGCCGAGTCCTCACAATCACTGTATCAGGCACTATGAACACCCTAGGCACTGTCAGGTACCTTCTGTACTTTCCTGCCTCAGTGCATTTTCACCTCATGTCCTGCGTTCTCGAATGCCATTTCTCCACCTCAAAGAATCTTATTATTCAAGAGCAAGGTCAAATGTTATCTGTAATGGGATGGCTAACTCCCACAATTACTGACTGTTCACTTCCCTGGTTCATCGTGGGCAAGACTCTGCCTTATTCACAGGAGGCTCCTAGAACGCTGCCATTTAAGCTGACTCAAGGATTGAATGAATCAAACCTGTTCCATTCACCAGAAGGTGAGATGAGGACTCGGTATGAGCACAAGGGTAGAAATGGACGAGAAAGAATGAACTATGATCCAAACGAAAGACAAACCCTAGGCTGAGTCCTGCCTTAAAACTAGCATTTGTGTATCAGGTAAGGATCCTTAGACTCAAGAGTTCTGTTTTCTATTACATAACAATGCTATTTGATGGCTGCCTCTCTCTATTCACGGCGGGTATCAATCACTGCGGGAATAAATTATTGCTTCCATGTAGTCATTCTGGCTTTAATAATACTTAAAGCCTTACAAATACCCACTTAAGCGGAAAAGGACACCTACCTCGGGTCTCTTCCCATAATATGATTTACACAAAATTGAATAATGAGCTTCCTTTCAACAACACACACACTGTCAGAAAGTTTCAGAAACATAAGGTAAACCTAACAGCATAAACATTTGACCGGATAATACATTACCTGAAAGAGTAACGATTCCCCTGGGCTGAGGCTGAAATCGCAAATATTTGTTACAAAAGTCGGCAGATTCAAGGGCCAAAAACAAAACATTCCCCAAAAAGTAGCCCGCTGTTTGGCCCACCGAATTGCAAGTAGATGCATAACCCACGTTCTCCCGAGATAACATAGTTAGCGCCCAGCCATCCACGGCTATGTCCTGGGTGGCAGCCAGGAATTCAAACAAGAAGAAGGTCACAGTGAGAGCAACCACATCCGGGGTTGTGCCGTCGGTATTCCCGAGCAAATGGTCCACCTGAGTGGATAAATATATCATGAAGAGTCCCAATATGTACTGTGTGGGGACAAGCCAAGATTTGCGACGCCCGAAGTTCCTGAAGTAGACGGCATCAACCAACGGGGCCCAGAGCAATTTGAGACTGAAGGGCCAAAAAACAAAACTGAAGAAAGCTTGGTCCGTATAGCTAACATTTTTGCTCTGCAAAATGAGCGGGATGCTCCCGGCCAGGCCCAGTGGAATGCCTTGTAGCACATAAAGAAAAAATAGCAGCAAAATGCTGCTTAGTTCGGCCCGGCAGCTTCGTGGGGCTTTTGAGACGCCTGCAATGGCAGAATCCCACAGAAGAGCTTCTCTGTCTCCTTCCCCGCCCACAGAGTCCGGATGACTGTCATCCCAGCCATCTGGGGGCAGAGAACCGCTCTTCATATCCACAGAGTGACTGAAAGTCCCTGGCCGCCGTTGCCGGCTGTTGTCCTTGTGGGAGATGGTGGGTGACATTTCAGAGACAATGAAGAGCCCCGTCTGGGGAGGGCCAAGGCTGAGCGTTTTGGATCCGTCTAGTCCCAGGTCCAAGGCTGTCGCTCTGGACCAGGACCTCGGTGTTTCAGGGAGGAGGGCAGGGCGCGGGGCGGTAAGGGAACTTCTTATTGCGACCCCGAGTGCGGAAGCGGGGAGCTAGTCCCCAGGCTGGAGGCCGAGACGAAGCCCAGGTAGGTGCCCCGTGGAGTAGCGTAAGGGTGCCTGAAGGGGCCCCCCAGGCGGCCACGCCGCGCACGTGTGCGGAGGAGGGGGCCGTGGTGCCGCGGGGAAAACGGACCCCTAACTGCGGCACGACCGAGCGGCCCGTCTCTCGACCCACCTGCGGCTGTCGCCGCCACCACTAAGGCAGCGAGCACTTTCTCCAAAGGACTCCAGGCGTACCAAATAACTTCCTGCCTTGCGCTTCAGGAAGTGGTACGATGCTCAAATATGTCCCTTCTCTGCCTCCAGAGAAGCCAATCAGTACCCACTCCTGTGGCAGAGGCTGGACAAAACGCTTGGTAGGAACGAGCAAACTCGGCGGCCGGGATTCTCCCGGGAGGACCAACGCTGGCACACCTAGGGCGGGGCGGGGCGCCCGGCGGCTAGCTCTTCGGGAGAGCGAGCGGTTTCTGGGAAGCGTGGGTGCCCGTCATTGGGCGCGCGGGGCCACGGGACTGCGGTGTGACCGAGGCTTGCGCCGGCGTCGGCGTAATCGTGCGTGGCGTCTGAAGCCGAAGTAGCCACGCTGGGGCTTGCTTTTGTGTTTGCGAGGAGTGATGCCGCTGCTCCGTAGGCCCGGCACGAAGGAGGTGGGGCAGGACTGAAATTTTAAGAAGCTTCTGTATCAGGAGGCAGAGGCACTTTGTACCCACAAAAGAGCGGGGAGGCGGGGGACGGAGGGCGACACCTGGCCAAATCGAGAGGCTGGTGCTTTACAGTGCCTACGTATTATGGAACGAACAACACTGTTCAAAAGTGGAAAATTAGCCCATTTTTCCAATGTGATGGAAGTGTAGGGAAACTGGGGTTTGTGTATCTAATTTTACCTTAGGTGGATCAGGTGAATTTTAAGACCCGTTACATCTGTTTTTGTCTGCTACCCATCAAAGGATTCTCTGCTTAATGGCGTAACAGCCAGTCTCTGACACCGGGGTTTCGAAGGGAGAAAGAGTTTATTGCAACTTGAAACAAGGAGCTCAGATATGGTCTATGGGTGTAAAATCTGACTCCCCTAGTCTAAGTTAGAGTGTTTATGGATTCAAACAAGGAGAGACAGAGTTGTTGCCATTAAAATAAGTAAAATTAATATAAGTGGCAAATGTAAAGAAGAGTAAGTTAAAACTATGCTAGAATAACCGTTGTAATAGCAAGTAATGTAGTCAGTGGTTAGTTCTGGGCTAACTCAAGTTGCTTCATCAAAATTAGGAGGTTGTTCTCATTAAAAGATCCTAACATTGTAAAACAGGATAAGAGAGTACAAGCAGCACCAATCACAGGTTTTTACAGTTTGAGTTTCAGTAATTTCAGGTATTTTCTTTTGGATTTTCTACAACATACTGGAAAGTAAGAAAAAAGACAGCTATATAATGATTTAATCATCACAATTATTTGTTAAAGCTTAATTTCTCGGTTACAAGTTCCCTGTTTTGTTTTTGTTTGTTCCTCAATCTTCAGGCATATCTGGACAAGGACTGCTTTGACTTGGGAAGACAACTTTATGGGGTAGAGGACTGAAACTGGTTGTTACTGGAGAGAGGGCTTAATTGGCATAGGAACAATCCTGAGGCTTGAAGTCTCTGAAAAATAAAATTAATAAATAAATTTAAAATTATAGGTTTAAATCAAGGGAGTAGAAGGATTATGATTAGGTGATTTATTCTAGATTTTTAGATCGAGCCGGGGGTGTTCCTTAGGGTTTTCAGAAACAGTGTTGGCAGTATCGGCTAAGGCCTGCATAACTGGAACGTCCAGAGTGACCTCCCAACTCCTTGAACTCTCTTAACCATTGAAACTATATTTTATTTCTGTTCTCCTTTTGTTCGTGAAAGCATTGCTAATCTCATGGTGCCAGGGAAGTTACCCTTGGAAGTCATATCCATCCTAACTAGGGGAGAAGGTAGTGAGTTTATTTGCACAGTTTGGCTTGGGTGTGGGATGGGGTATTTGATGCAACAAGGAAATTTTCAGGGGGTAACTCTTAGGCATTACATCTTTACAAAAATGTTTTGTGAGTGCAAACCTCAAGTTCAAGGACGTGGCTTCTTACAAGGAAGTTTATTTAGTTTTGTGCTTCCTCGACCTCAGGGGGCTTCGTAAGTATTTTTTTTTTCTTTTCTTTGCCGGGAGGCACCGGGAATTGAACCCGGGTCTCCAGCATGGCACGCGAGAACTCTGCCTGCTAAGCCACCGTGGCCCACCCTGTAAGTATTTTTTATTTTATCTATTAAACTCCCTGAAATGTATCAGGGTATTACATTAACTGTACAGAAAGATCTTATTTGCTGTTGTAGGTTCTGTGTTAAAATAAAGCTGAGGGTGGACCACGGTGGCTCAGCAGGCTGAGTTCTCACCTGCCATGCCAGAGACCTGGGTTCGATTTCTGGTGCCTGCCCATGCCAAAATAATAATAATAATAATAATCTTAAATAAAGCTGAATTACGTAGTTTAAATAAACTGACTAGACAGATTAAATTAGACAGTGTGCTATAGAAAATTTAAATTTGGGGGGATAAAAATTTTTCTTTTTTTGGTCTTTCACAGAAATTAAAATGTTAAAGAACAGAAAATATTACTTTATACGTTGTATTCTGATTAATTTTAGTCTTTAATTAGATTAGCCCCTTGCTAGTCAGGGTTCTCTAGAGAAACAGAACAAAAAGGAAAGATCTTTAAATATGAGATTTATGAAGGTGTTTCATGCAACTGTGGGAATAGAAGAGTCCAAAATCCAGACTATGAAGCTGGAGGCTCTGATCAAAGGTTTGGATGAACTCCACAGGAAGGGTTCACTGGTGGAAGAAGCAGGGAAAGTCTCTCTTCTTCCTTAAAATCCTGTAACTGATTGGATTATCTCACTGTGGGAGACATGCCTTGGTTAATTGCAGATGTAATTAGCCACAGATGCAAACAACTGACTGGTGATTTAATACACCAGCCTTCCAGTTTATCAACCAGCCACAAAATATCCTTGAAATAATAGGCCAGTGCTTGCCTGACCAGACAACTGGGCATAATCATTTGGCCAAGTTGACATCAGAACCTAACCATCACAGCCCGGATCACCTCTTCAACTGAGATTTTGTTTCTCTTTTTAGCTTTTTTAATAGTTTTTATATGGAGTAATTTTTTTTAGAATTAATGCTGCTTTTTTAGCACTTTTAGAATTGGAGAACTTTAACTGACTTTCAGGTGTTATACAGACACTCAGAATTCCAGGGAGCCATTAGGTTACACACACAGGGCAAAGCATCCCAGAAGTTAGAAATAATAATTAAAGCTTAGGAACAAACAAATATTATAAACTGTTACAAGAGTTTATAATCTAGGTCCTATAATTATTTCTAGGAATAAAAAAAGACATCTTATTTTGAGATCATTAATTACAGACTACAGCTGAAGTTTTGTTCTGTTTTATCCTCACATTTTTGCTAGAGATATTTAACAGGTAGAATATAATTTATATATTTTTTCCTGCTTCTCTTTTAAAGTCCTTTTTTGTTGAAGGAGAAATGCTGACTATATGCATTTTTCAGAAAAATATCATTGTGAAACAATGTAACTGGTTGTTTCTGTGGTAAAACTTTTTTTTTCAAATAACTAAAACCATGACTAACACTAAACTGTTCTCTAATATGTAGATCAGCCATTGTCAGGACATAACATGGACAGTGAAAATATTGTCAAATCTCTAGTAATTTTATGCAGTTCCTAGATATTTATATGAATAACATTTCACCCTTATAAATTCAATGAACAGAAGGTTATAAAAACCCTTTTAATTTTTATAATATTTCCCATGTAACTCACAGAATATTAAATGAACTTTCTAGCACCTTGCTTTTTTTTATGAGGTTAAAGAACAAACCCTTCACAACTATTTGAAATAAAAAGATATCTTTTAGGGTTTGATTTTGGGAAGGCAAAATGTAAGCCAATAAAGGATAAGGTCAATGTAAACATCGAGGGTATTATTTTGATATAACATAGAATCTTTGTCTTGCAGGCAGAATACTCAGATAGTTATGAAGAGATTTTAAAACCTCCTTTTAAGAGCAAACTAATAATCTGAGAAATTTTTGTTATTTAACAGAGAGTCAAATCCCAGTTTTTCATGGCTCTTCACTTTGATACAAACTCTTAAAAAATATTGTGAACAGGCTTGTCAAATTTTGGTCAACAAACAAAATTCACTTGTGTATTCATCAGGCTTTGTCCTACAATTCTTGAGGATAAAACTATACACCTTACCTTAAGAAAGCACATCTGTGTACTTTACATACCCACATATTTTAAGTTACCGAAATATTTTTGATACTGTCTTCAAACATTCTGCAAAACATAATTATTATTAAAGTTTGTCAAAATAATTTTGTTAACCACAAACGTAACATTTTTTTATCATCTTAAAGATCTAGTAGATATGTTAGCTTATTTTATCAGTAGACATGTAAAAATTTAGGGAAAGCATACCCAAGTATTTGCTTCAAAAGTCGTCACAGAAAAAGAAATGGGACTAGACTTTGTCACTGTTTTTTTTTGGGGGGGTGGGGGGGTGGGCGCATATGCACAGGCCAGAAATTGAACCTGAGTCTCCTGCATGGCAGGTGAGCATTCTACCATTGAACCACCTATCACTACATTTTTTGCACCTGTATTTATTTTTCTTTTTCCCAATGGAGGTTAAAAATTTCTTTGTTTTCATGATATCCTAAAATTATGTACAACCTCAAAAGGATACTATCAAATTCTAGAAAATATACTGCAATCATTTAATTTGTCATAAGCATAAATCCAGGAAGTTTTCAATAGCTCTCAAGGACGTTTTCCTTTACCTACATAAATTTGACAATTAGATTTTATTCAGTTACCCCCATTCCAAGGCCATTTATGTTATAAAAATTATTTGCTTACTGTAGTTACTGTTGCAAAGGTATTATTGGGAAAAAAATTTTATTGAGAATTCTCTCAGAACAAATATTGTCTGTTTTGTGGCATTTCCCATTCCTGATCTCCAGACCTAGTAGAAAGAATTGTAAACCGAGCCCACTCTTCCCTCATAGCTACCTTAACTGATTCATACATATTTGGTCAAGTTTTAAGAGGCTCTGAGAACAGAGAAAGGTGAGACAGAAAGAATGAGGCTTGGTGTGTTCAGTTTTTTTTAACTTTTTTTTTGTGAAATACAGCATATACCAGAAAACAATAAATTTCCATGTACATTAAAAAAATTGTTATACAAAAGATTTTAAAGTTTGATACGTGTTATAGTTCCATGATTTTTCATTTTTTCTTCTAGCTATTCTAAGACACTGGAGACCCAAAGAAATATCACTATATCGATTCAGCAGTCATATGCATTTGTTAAATCCTGTCTACTCTGTTTTACTCTTCCCTTTTTTTAATTTTTGTCTTTTTTGTGAAAAATAATTATACAAAAGTACAATAAATTTTAAAGTACTTTCCAACAATTAGTTGTAACAGACTTCAGAGTTTGGTATGGGTTACAATTCTATAATTTTAGGTTTTTATTCCTAGCTACTCTAAGGTATTGGAGACTAAAATATCAATATACTGATTCAGCACTCATACTCATTTATTAAACCCTACCTTCTCTGTATAACTCCGCCATTACCTTTGATCTTTTTCTCACTCTTTACAGGTATTTGGGCTATGGCTGTTCTAACTTTTTCATGTTAGAAGGTGCTGTCAATAATATGGGATAAGGAATTAGAACTAGTTGATGTTCTGGAGAGGCTGGCCCCTCTGTGTTTCAGAACTTCTCTGATCCAGGGACCCATCTGGAGGTTGTAGGTTTCTGGAAAATTACCCTAGTGCATGGAACCTTTGTAGAATCTTATGCCCTAGGTATTCCTTAGGATTGGCAAGAATGATTTTGGTTGGGGGTTGGCAAGTTATGATAGTAGCAGTGTCTAACTGAAGCTTGCATAAGAGTGACCGCCAGAGTAGTCTCTCAACTCTATTTGAACTCTCTCAGCCACTGATACCTTATTTGTTACACTTCTTTTCCCCATTTTGGTCAGGATGGCGTTGATCCCACAGTGCCAGGGACATACTTATCCCTGGGGATAATGTAATTTTATTGAGATATATTCACACACCATAGACTCCATCCAAAATATGCAATCAGTGGTTCACAGTATCATCATATAATTGTTCATTCAGCACAATCGATTTTAGAACAATTTTATTACTCAAAAAAATAAAAAGAAAAAACCCAAAACATCCCATCCCTCTTATCCCTCCTATTATTATTGTCTTTGTCTTTATTTTATTACTCATCTACCTATACACTGGATAAAGGGAATAACAGAAAGTTTTTACAATCACAGGACATATGATAGCTATATAGTTTCACAATCATTATCAAAGTTCGAGACTATGGGATTACAGTTCAACAATTTCAGGTATATCTTTTTAACCATTTGAATACACTAGAAACTAAAGAGAACTATCTATAGTATAGTATATATAGTATATATATATGTATATATCTATTTCTATATATAATGAGTCAGTAGTTATAATCATTTGTAAAATCCTAATTTCTCAGGTATACCTCATCCTCTTCCTCATTTGATGATTCGCTCAATCTTTAGGGATATCTGAACAATGACCATTATAACTTCTTCATGCTGGAAAGGGCTATTGACCTTATGGTGCAGAGGAATGAAGCTGATGTTCTTGGAGACTTGTCCCTCTGGGTTTTATATGCCTTTTTTTTTTTTTTCAAACTTTTTAAAATTGTAAAATACAACATATACCAAACAAAGAAAAAAAAGAGCAATAATTTTCAAAGCACACTTCGATAAGAACAGAACAGATCCCAGAGTTTGTCATGGACTACCATTCCACCATCTCAGATTTTTCCTTCTAGCTGCTCCGAAGCACTGGAGGCTAGAAGGAATATTATTATAGTGATTCAGCAGCCATACTTGTTTGCTAAATCTCATTTTCCTTGTACCTCCTCCTCTAATCCTCCTAATCTTTTGGACAATACCCATTCTGACTTTTTCATGTTGAGAATGGGTGACCACACTAACAAATAGGGGGATGAAATTAATTGATAATATTGGAAAGGCTAGTCCCTGTGAGTTGCAAGATTTATCTGACCTAGGAACCCTCCAGAAAATGTGTTCGAGGAAGGCAAATCTAGCACATGAAACCTTTATAGAGTCTCAGTTCGGGCCCAGGTGTTCTTAAGAGTAAACAAGAGTACTGTTGATTAGGGTTTTAGCAAACCATGGCTCAGAGAGAGGCCACATTTGAGCAACAAAAGATATGTCCTGGAAGCAACCCTTAGGCCTCATTACTGGTAGTCTTAGCTTTTCCACTACAAAAATGAGTTTCATAAGGGCAAGGCTGAAAATCCAGAGCTTGGCCTATTTTCTTGGGAGTTCCCAATAATTAAGAGGATACCCAGGGTTTCCCAAATGGGAAAGTTTAATAGTTTCATGTATATTTTATTTTCTCTTTGGCCCCTCAAGGGAGTCTACCAGTACTTTTAAATTATCAGTTTACTAGAATCTGGGCTATAGTCAGGTATTACCTTAAGCTGTACAGAATTACAAGGTCTCATTCCCGTTCTGGACTCCAGGAGTATGGGTTTAAATGAACTATCCAGATCAGTTGATTTAGGTTGTGTGTTACAGAAGATTTAGGTTCTAGACATAATAAACCTCTCTGCCATTGGTCTTACACAGTAGGTGAAGATCTGCAGTACATACACTATCATCTTTTACCCTGCATTCTAATTTACATTAGACCCAGTCAGATTGGCTTTGTTTTAAACTTTGAGGGCCTGATCTATTTTTCAGTTACTTCAACTGTTATTCTATATAGTTATGCTAGCTTTCAGAGCTGCAGCACTCCATTCCTGAGTTTAAGGTGTCACAGAGTTACTCAAAGTTCTAGGGAAATACCAGCTTATAGCTCAATGTCTCAGAATCTAGAAATGCGTTTACAACTTCAGGCTAAATGCTATAAGGACTTAAAATCTAGGCTCATGTGTTTGTTTGTTTAATTTTTTATTAATTAAAAAAATTACAAGAAACACAAACATTCCCAACACATACACTCAGCAATTCATAATATCATCACATAGTTGCATATTCATCATCATGATCATTTCCCAGAACATTAGCATCAATTCAGAAAAAGAAATAAAAAGACAACAGAAAAATATAACAAACAGAAAAAAAAAAAATTTACAGGCCATACCCCTTACTGAGGCCTTTCATTGATCACTAGCATTTCAAACTAAATCTATTTTCACATTTGTTCCCCCTATTATTTATTTTTATTCCATATGTTCCTCTCATCTGTTGACAAGGTAGATAAAAGGAGCATCAGACACAAGGTTTTCACAATCACACAGTGACATTGTGAAAGCTGTATCATATAATCATCATCAAGAAACATGGCTACTGGAACACAGCTCTACATTTTCAGGCAGTTCCCTCCAGCCTATCCATTACATCTTGGATAACAAGGTGAATATCTACTTGATGCATAAGAGTAACCTCCAGGATAACCTCTCGACTCTGTTTGGAATCTCTCAGCCATTGATACTTTGTCTCATTTCACTCTTCCCCCTTTTGGTGGAGAAGGTTTTCTCAATCTCTTGATGCTGATTCTAGTTTTTCTCAATCCCTTGATGCTGAATCTCAGCTCATTCTGGGATTTCTGTCCCATGTTGCCAGGAAGATTCACACCCCTGGTAGTCATGTCCCACGTAGACAGGGGGAGGGTGGTGAGTCTGCTTGCTGTGTTGGCTGGAGAGAGAGGCCACATCTGAGCAACAAAAGTGGTTCTCCTGGGGGTGACTCTTAGGCCTAATTTTAAGTGGGCTTGACCTATTCTTTGTGGGGTTAAGTTTCATATGAACAAACCCGAAGACTGAGGGCTCAGCCTATAGCTTTGGTTGTCCACACTGCTTGTGAGAATATCAAGAATTCAACTTGGGGGGAGTTGAGTTTTCCCCCGTTCTCACCATTCCCCGAAGGGGACTTTGCAAATACTTTTCCACTCACTGATCAAATCACTCTGGGATTCATCGGGGCATCACCTGGACAAACCAACAAACTCTCATGTCCTATACAAAGTTCCATGTACTTAAGGTGGTTCAATCAACTATCTACATAAGTTATATTAGGAGATGCACTAGTCAAAGTATAGATTTGTACCAAATAAACATTTTTTTGCTTTAGTCTCACATTAGTTGAAATTTTAAAATATTAATTACCATCTATATTCAGCACACTGCAGTAATGACATTCTTTTGTTCTTCCTCATGCAAAAACATCTTTGAATTTGTACATTTAGTCACTATCATTATACACTCTAGGCATTCCTAGATTACACCATCTCAATCTTTATCGTCTATCTTTCTTTCTGATTTCATTTATGCCCCAGCCCTCCTACCTCTATCACTCATATGCACTTTCATTCAGTGTTTTAACATAATTGTATTACAGTTAGGTAATATTGTGCTGTCCATTTCTGAGTTTTTATATTCAGTCCTGTTGCACAATCTGTATCCCTTCAGCTCCAATTACCCAGTATCTTACCCTGTTTCTATCTCCTGATGGTCTGTGTTACCAAGGAAATATTCCAAGTTTATTCACTAATGTCAGTTCATATCAGTGAGACCATACAGTATTTGTCCTTTTGTTTCTGGCTAATCACACTCAGCATAATGTCCTTAAGGTCCATTCATGTTGTTACATA
>PVIY010055162.1:0-13863 GCA_004026745.1 Myrmecophaga tridactyla | reverse complement strand
AAGCAAGGGGTAAGGGGTATGGTATGTATAATCTTTTTTTCTCTATTATCATTTTTTTTTCTGTTGTCTTTTTATTTCTTTTTCTAAATCGATGCAAATGTTCTAAGAAATGATGAATATGCAACTATGTGATAATATTAAGAATTACTGATTGTATATGTAGAATGGAATGATATCTTAATGTTTTTTGTTAATTTTTTTAATTAATAAAAAAAGTTTAAAAAAATAAAATAAAGATTTTTTGTTTGTGCAAACATGGTTTTTACAATTTAAAGTTATGTTCTGTTCACATTTGTGATTTTTCTCTCACTCCCTAACTTTATAGGATGGAGTGAACTGGTTAGCATTTCTTAATAAGTATAAACTTCATGGAATTCTGTGTGATGACATGGGTTTAGGAAAAACTTTACAGTCCATCTGCATTCTAGCAGGAGATCACTGTCACAGGTAATTTTAAATATTCTAAAATAAGGCTTCCAGATTCTTAGAAATGTAAACATGCTGGTTAATTTATTGTGTTTTCTGTTGTTGTAAAGGGCTCAGGAATATGCGAAATCAAAATTGGCAGAATGTATGCCACTTCCTTCCTTGGTGGTTTGTCCCCCAACATTAACAGGTCATTGGGTGGATGAAGTTGGTAAATTTTGTTCCAGAGAATATCTCAATCCATTGCACTATACTGGACCTCCCACTGAAAGAATAAGGTAAGAGCTGTACAACCAAAAACATGTTTAATCTTTTATTTTAAGTAAATTCAAAAGGATAAAATTTATTAAAATGAAATGAATATTCTGAAATTAGGTTTTTAGGTCATAGTACAGAAATGTCTTCAACTTATTTAAAAATGGTGACTGTACATTATAAAGATATGATCAGTGAGGCTTTAAGGACTTTAGCCTTTGCACAATCAGTTGCGCTTCCTGAGTATTGAAACAGGAACTGAGGTTGTACTGTGTTACTTTCTCGGGAACGACGTGATCATCTCTGCTTCTCTTGGTGCTTCTGTTTTCACTCTTTTTATAATTCTATAAGAGCTCCCCTTAACTTCACCTCTCCCTCCTTCCCCCTTCTTCCCTCTTCCCAAAAGTAAGTTGCTTTTGGTCTGCGGTATCTGCTCTAGCTGGTCCTATATCATGTCAGCATTCAATGTGTTATTTTAGCTTTACCTCCTCCATATTAACTAATACGTCTGTTATATTCCTAAATATAAATTTTGAAGAGTGGAAGCTCATTAATTTCATTTCATCTTTTTAAGTGTGGATAGTCAGTTATAGGTTGCAAATTAGTCCATGGATTTGCTACCCTTTTGTATTAATAAAAGCTAACATGTTTTGAGAACTTACTGGCCAGGCGCTGTTCTAAGAACTTTAACATATATGTAAAATTGTGTATTGTGTGTGCTCACAATAACCTTGGGAGGTATTGTTCTCATTTTACAGATGAGGAGTCTAAGGCATGGCCTGGGTCCAAAGTCACTCAGGTAGTTAAGTGGGTGCAAAGAGGATTTGAATGCAGGCAGCGCTACAACTTTCAGTCTTTACCAGTTTACCATATTACCGCTTAGTTAGAATTTGTTTATTTGCACATGATGGAAAATCAGCATAAACTAGCTTAAGCAAACAGACATTTCTTAACTCATTTAATTGGGGATTGCAGGTATGAATTCTTGCTTCAGACACAGCTAGATTGCTCTCACTCACTCTTCCTCTGCATTACTTACACTGTTTGTCTTTGCTGGACTTCATTATGCAGTTGGTGGGTGAGATGACCATGTCCTCCTAGCTTGGCACCTCCAGTATACAAAGATATTCCTCCCCCGTCATGCATATATCAATTCTGGAGATGAATTCCTGGCTTCTGGGGGGTCATGCTTCCAAATCAGCCATAGTGGTCAGGGAATAAAATATTTTGAATTGCTCAACCTGGTTCAAATGTCTCTTCTCTTTGGTGATTTTTTGGGGGCATGTGATTAATAGCTCCCCAGGGCAAGGTGTTGAAGGAATAGTGCCCTCAAGGAAGAGATGTCAGTAGATAAAGTTAAGATGTCCACCATTTTGAGTTAGGAGCCTATCTCTTTTCTAATCAGACTGAACTAGAGCAACAGGTCCAAGCCATAATAAGAATGGCTTTCAGGTGGGTGTGGGGTGGGGGTCATGGATATAATGAGAAGGATGGGCATAGAAGGCAGATTGAAAGCATCTTATATGATGGGTAGCAATAGTTGCCCCTTTGAAACTGTCTATATTACAGACCCTGCAAATTCCTTGTTTCATTATTTTATTTATTTTTAAATAAAGGTTACAGCATCAAGTTAAAAGGCACAATCTGATAGTGGCTTCATATGATGTTGTGAGGAATGACATAGATTTCTTTAGGTAAGATTGAAAACTTTTTTAGGAAGACTATCAAGTTTGAAGATGTTTAATAATTAATATATTCATATAGTTTCAGACATACAGTTAAAAATACTACAATTTTGTCTATTCTCCCTTAGAAATATTAAATTCAACTACTGTATTCTTGATGAAGGGCATGTCATCAAAAATGGAAAAACAAAATTGTCAAAAGCAGTAAAACAGCTGACCGCTAATTATAGGATAATTCTTTCTGGAACACCAATCCAGGTAATTGTTTACTACTCTTCTTTTGTTTGTTTGTTTTTTTCATTTCCTATGTGGAGAGTGGGTTTGGCATTTGACATTGAATTACAAAAGATGGTTTTTTTAGTTCTAGCAATAGTGGTACTTTTCTATCAATTATCTTGTTCTTATAACAGTTCATTTAGTATGTAGCAGTATCTGAGCAAACCAGGTTTTAAAGTCATACTTAAAATGTAATTTTAGACTATTTAAATAAAATTGTCTTATGCTCAAAATATGTGAGAGATTCTGCACTGGCCATTCCCCATGTGTAGTATTACACCACAATCTGATTTAGCATTGAAAAGCTAGCGCTGATTCAGTTTAATTGTATAGTAAAGATGACTATCTGATGTCAGGAAACAATTGATGGAAAGCAATTGTAGAAGTTTATTTTGGGAAAAGGAGAAGAAGGAGATGGGTGGGTAAATATTTATCTTCAGATCTTTGAGAGATTTTGGTGTCCTCCAGAGGAACCAGAGCTCAGTTGGAAATGTTCACACCTATCTGGAGAGCCAGCTATGATGGGAAGATTCCCTCAATCATTCTATTATGTAGAGGGTGAACTTCAAGTGACCTCTAAGGTTCCTTTTAAATCCAAGAATCAATGACTATTTATTTATTACTTTTCTTTTAAATTTATTTTTGGTGATGAACTGATCATTATTATAAATGTTAGGGTTTTATCTATTAAGTGATCACTGCGGGTATTAACAACCACAAAAGAGAAACTTAATTATAAGCCTTCCTAAATTTAACAAAAGGGGAAAATAGACTATTTAGACATGAATTACCAAGATTTTGTTTTGCTTTACTTTAAACTTAAATGGAAATTTTACAGTGTGCTTAGTTTTTTTAATGTTGTCTATAACCAAGTTAAAGCAATACGCTATTTAAGAAAAGTCCAATTTGTTTTGGTATTTTGGTTGTTTAAAGGCACTCTTTCTTTCATACTTCTCTGGCTAAACAATTTACTTCTAAACCTGTAAAGTGGGTTTCTGCACCTCAGGGTTATGGTGGCCCAAAGCAGGTAACATTGTTTTTGTTGGATTAGAACAGTTCTTCACATAGGAGGACACTCTAGCATGATGAGGGCGGAACCAGAGCAGAGTGAAGACAACTTCAGTAGGCAGTACCTTAGGACCTAGCCCTTTTGGGAGAATCTCTAAAATGAAAAGGCCCTGATTTCTTTTGTTTCACACTGACAGTAGAATTGGAAAGGACATGTGTCTTTGACTCATAGTCCCTAAATACTTGGTAGATATGATCTACCAAACTCTACTAGGTTTTCCTTTGTTGAAGAAATTCTGATGATGTTAGCCTAATTCCTTAAATCTAGCTCTTAATTTGAGTCTTAAAAGAAGTTAAAAGAATCAGAAATTTTTATACATCTTTCCACTCTTTTACTTAGTACTTGATAGATGCCAATGGTGAGTATAAATACCATGGACCAAGACTTATTCTGGACATGAGGACTTGTGAATTTCCCCTAGTTAGAACAGCATAATTTTCTCCAAGGATACTGACCTGAATTTTGTACATTAACACATAGACTTACACCATATACCTAAACTGTGGTGATCATCTCTCATCTATGAAATCATAATGGGCTTTTGTTAATTTTCTGGAGTTTTTTGTTTGTTTGTTTTTAAATATAAGGAAATACTCTTTTTAGAAAAGATAACCTGTGTTCCTTTCTTATATTTAGAACAACGTTTTGGAGCTGTGGTCATTATTTGATTTCCTTATGCCAGGATTTTTGGGTACTGAACGCCAGTTTGCTGCTCGATATGGTAAACCTATATTAGCAAGTAGGGATGCTCGAAGCTCCAGTCGAGAACAAGAAGCAGGTATGAAAGAGATTTAAATTCTATGAAAGTAAGTCCGCTTGGGGGACTTGGGAGAAAGGAGGAAATATTCAACTTCCCTATTTGGAGAATTTCTGATTTTCTCACAAGTGGTGGGAACAACCAAATCAATAAGCTGAGCCCTTGACCTTGGGGCTCACCCCTATGAAACTTATTCCTGCAAAGGATAGGTTAAGCCTACTTATAATTAGGCCTAAGATTCACCCCCAGAGAACTTCTTTTGCTGCTCAGATGTGGTTGAACTCACTGCCCTTCCCCACCACTGCGTGGGACGTGACTCCCAGGTTTGTAAATCTCCTTGGCAGTGTGAGACAGAACTCCCGGGATGAGCCGGGACCTGGCATCATGGGACTTAGAAAACCTTCTTGACAAAAAGGGGGAAGAGAGAAATGAGACAGTCTCAGTGGCTGAGAGATTTCAGGTAGAGTCAAGAGGTTATCCTGGAGGTTATTATTATGTATTATATAGATATCCCTTTTTAGTTTATGGTGTATTGGAGTGTCTGGACAGAAGTACCTGAAACTGTTGAGCTGTGTTCCAGTAGTCTCAATTCTTGAAGACGATTGTATAACTATATAACTTTTACAATGTGACTGTGTGCTTGTGGAAATCTTGTGTCTGATGCTCCTTTTATCCAGGGTATGGACAGATGAGTAAAAATATGTATGGATAAAAAAATAAGTAAATGGGGGGATAAGGGGTAAAATAAATTGAATAGATTAAAATACTTATGGTCAGTGAAAGGGGTGGGTAAGGGGTATGGGATGTATGAGTTTTTTCTTTTTTCTTTTTATTTCTTTTTCTGGAGTGATGCAGTTGTTCTAAAAATGATCATGGTGATGAATAGACAACTAAGTGATGATATTGTGAACCATTTATTATACACCAGGTATGGACCATATGTGTGTGAAGATTTGCCAATAAAAATATTGAAAATAAATAAAGGAATATGAAAGTGAATGTAAATTATTCCTAACTCATTAAAAAACATTTTATCTTATTTTTAACAGGCGTTCTTGCGATGGATGCACTGCATCGTCAAGTCCTTCCATTTCTTTTGAGAAGAATGAAAGAAGATGTTTTGCAGGATCTTCCACCCAAAATTATTCAAGACTATTATTGTACTCTTAGTCCTCTCCAGGTTAGGAATGTATTAACTGTGGTTGGTGGTGGTATGTTTTTATCAGAATGTTTCATAAAGTGGTCCAGTACTGTTTGCCACAAAGGTATTGAGCAAAAAGGTTAGCCTTCAGCTTTATCGCTTTAATCTAGCTTCTACTTCCCAAGACTTTAGGAATATTATATTTCAAACAGATATAGATAAAGCCTAAATGAATCTGCTTGGACATGTGCATATAAGTAGAGGATTTAAAACAAAATCCAGTATCATAGTTGCTTTCTTATATGACTAGTTAATTGGAAAATTTGCTAAGTTGAACTGATGAGGAAATAAACCATTATTTATAAGGGCCAGATATTTTCCTATTAGTGTTGTCATATTGTCCTCACAATAACATGGGTAATAGTAAACCCTATTTTTTGCAAGTAAAGTGAAGCTCAGAAAAGTTAAGTAACTTGTTCAAGATCCTATATCTAATATGTGTCAGAGCTGGCCTTCAGACATAGTCAAGTAGGAACTCATCCCTTTTAAAGTATTATTACTTTGCCTATAAATGTGTTAAATAAGTGTTGGCTTCTACACAAATCTGATTTTGTACACAGAGACTATTATCAAAGAATTCATTGTATACTTAGAAAAGTACAACCTTTTGTTGTGTCATACTTTTCTAAGTACATAAGTAGAAGCTGTCTTTTGTCTTAGTAATACATGGTCCACCAGTAAGAATTTTCTGCTTAAGTGTTTGCCTCATGCTTTAGGTTATATATATCAATCTATTTCAGTATTATAAGTTGATTTAATATGGTCAAATGAATAAAAAATATACAGACATATCCAGAAACTTACCTTTTTTTTTTCTAGTGTTAGACAGTTATCCTGTTAGCCAGGATTTATCCACTCAAATTGAGTTTAGTAGGCAGGACAACCTAATGGTGAGAAACCTTCTATATTGTCTGCTTCGTCTTTTTGGGCCTCCATTCCTTTATTTGTAGAAAATTTATTATTTCTTCAAAGGAGTAGTTTAGGGGTTATGAGATGAAGAGTTTTTAAGTAAGTACAATAAAGAAAAGGTGCCATCTGAAAAAAATCTGTGGTGGTGCTATAATATAGACATAAAGCACATTTTATTAGACTAGAGGAAGGGAGCTGAAAGCTAAGTAAAGTTTGGGCTTACTTCAGATTTCACTAATTTCTGTTCTTTAGCTTTCTAGATTTTCTTGCCTTTTATATTATTTTAGTTTGACCTAGGCAGGAACTTAGACTTTAAGGTAATACCTTGCTATGAGTTCCCCATTAGGCTGGCACTAACATTCTTTTAAAACTTAGCTTTATTAGAAAACTCACCAAGATGCAGCAGATAATCTGTAATGCTGGTAGTCATCATAGGTATCAGTTTATTTCCTTTAATGCAGGCTGAAAATTACTGAGCTTATTGGCATTTGCTAGTTATGTCATTTGAAGATGGGAAATATACTTACTGCTTTTATGGGGACAATTTCACAGGTTCAACTCTATGAAGATTTTGCTAAGTCTCGTGCCAAGTGTGATGTCGATGAAACAGTTTCTTCAGTTGCACTTTCTGAAGAAACTGAAAAACCAAAGCTTAAGGCTACAGGCCATGTATTCCAGGTATAGATTAAAGTCCTTTTGTTCAAATGTAGTTGCAAATGTTCTTTAATGAGGCAGTTTTTATATGGAATATTGAAATACAGATTTATTTAAAATTTTATCCACATTTTATAACTATCCTTGAAAATAGATATATGTACAGAAAATAAATGCCTTGGCAAGTTGTTTATAATAGCTTCTAGTTTGAACTTGTATGTTAAAATTAAATGTACAGTGGCTCAGTGGCAGAGTTCTCACCTGCTGTGCTGGAGACCCAGGTTCAATTCCTGGTGCCTGCCCATACCAAAAAAAAAAATTAAATATACAGAATGCAGTATGTTTGTATGTTACATGAAAGAAGGATTTTAGAAGAGAGAATCTTTGCTTTTCTTCATTCATCCATTCCAAAAATAGTGTAACACCTACCCCGTGGTAGTAATTTTTTAAGCTCTGGGCCTAAAGCAATGATCAAAATAGTTTCCTTCCATTGTGGAGTTTACATTCTAGAAAGAGTAGATGAAAGATAAAATACATATTATGTAATAAAATAGAGCAGAGAGAGGGTATAGAGTATAGGGGTAGATTGGGGGTTAGGTTGTGATCGAAAATATCCTTCACCAAGAATGTAACATTTGAGCAACGATCTGAAGGGGATTGAGACAGATATCCAAGAGGAAGGGATTCCAGCCAAAGTTTACAAAAAGCACAGAAGTCCTGACAAAGGAACATGCCTCATGTTCTTGAGGGAATGGCAAATGAAAAAGAGGTAGAAAATTCTACCACAGAAAATTTTCCAAGCATCCTTGCCACCAATAAAACTAAATACCATAGCATTTTTAAAGATAGGAAAGGGAAAAGATGTTTATGAAGCTTTATATAACACTCTTCATGAGGGCTTATATACCACTCCCAGAGTTTTTACTGTAGTCAGCAGTCTCTTTAGCCTTGTTAGCAGAGCTTAATAATTCAATAATTCAAATTCTGTGCTAGGGGTAAGACCAAAATCATGAGCCAAGTAAAATGCAAAAAAAGAAAGGGTGTGGCTGAATCAGAGAAAAGAAAGAAGAGACCGTATGGGATTCTGTTTCTTAATCACAACCACCTGAAATAGTCACCTGTCTCCCTCCCCCTAGACCTACTAAGTCAGAATATTGGACGCTAGAGGGGAGATACTTGCAAATTAATAAAGTCCTCAGGGCTTTTTGTGTGTGTGTGTGTGTATGCTATATGCCCGGGGTCACATTTCATTCTTTTTCCATGTGAGTATCCTGTTATTTCAGCACCATTTGTTAAATTTTTGTTTGTTTTTTTCTTTCTTTGTCTTGCTCATTCGTTTGTTTTGGGGAAGTACATGGGCTGGGAATAGAACCCGGGTATCCTGCATGGCAGCTGAGAATTCTACCACTGAACTACCCTTGTACCTCTCACTCAGGGAATTTCTGATCCACTGAAATTTGAGAAATGCTTTTTTAGGAAATGATGCTGGATTCTAGAACTTCACATAAGCATCATAAGGCACTTTGAGTGGGAGAGGGTTAGCTGTAGGAGCTGATGAATAAGATACTCTATCTGCCATGAGAAGCCTAGAGGAAGCAAGGGAAGACAGAAACAGTACGGTTTATATAAGCAAGAAGCCCAGAGGAAAGTTGATGAAGGCTCGCAGATGAGACATGAAAATTGATTTTAAAGAGTGAGTAGTAGTTTGCCAAACAGGAGGAAGAAAGAGTTTCCAGACAGATGGAATAGCATAGGAAAAGATACAAAGTTACAAGCATTTGGTATGTGAGTGGACTTGCATATACATTTTTTTTCCTTTTAAAGGCATTACAGTACTTACGTAAACTGTGCAACCATCCAGCATTAGTCTTAACAACTCAACATCCAGAGTTCAAGAGCACTACTGAAAAACTGGCTGCTCAGAATTCTTCTCTTCATGATATTCAGCATGCTCCTAAACTCTCAGCTTTGAAACAAGTGAGTATGCCTTTTAAGTGTTCGATGTGTATCACACATTCCTGATAATATAATATTAGGTAAATTTGCTTTTCCAAAAGATTACTGATGTGTTTCACTATTTATTCTGTTTTTTAATTTAGTTTGGCTTTTGTTTTATAATAAGTACAGTTTTACTTTGGCTACTTTTTAAAATGGAATTAAAAAAATTCTAAGATTTCAAAAAGCTAAACTGAACTAATTTCAAACAAAAATGCTCGTGGTGACCATTTTCTTATAGTTAGTCTTAAAATTGAAAAATTTATTGTAAAATGTAGACTTTAGTAATTGTTTCAGCTTTCAGTAGTTAATTCTGGCCTAATAATGAGTGGAGATTTTTTATTTCATACAGGTTAGTATAGAAAATGTTTATAATGGTATATATGATATCTAGTTTTGCATTTTTAATATCACTACATGTAAAATAATGGACTTTTACTAAAAAAAAAAGAGAGTAACTTTTACCTTTAGATTGGTTTAAATATTGAATGATTTTCTTGTTTGACCAAACTTTGCTATAGGCTTATATATAAAGTGGTAATGATATTTTCAATATAGCTGATTCATTAGACTCTATTTTCATTTATTTTATTCACATTTTAATTGTATGGCAGGCTTTGATTTATTTTTTTAGTTATCTTTTGTAAATTATTTTTTTTCAAGAGTTAGTACTTAACCCAGACTTACAAATTAAAGTACTCCCTGTCATCTTGAAATGTTCTAGAATTAGGACGCTAAGGAACTCTAAAACATAAGCCCTTGTTTCTGGCCACACTCACAGGAGGCTTTTCTGGCTTTTCTTTTTTTCTTTCCATTTTGTAGTTCATTTTAGCCACCAGAGTAAAAGTTCTGTCTTAGCAGAAAGTTCTGTCTTTTTAAAATTTAAACATTCTGTTTCCTGAAGTAGGGGAGAAGTCTTGTTTTGAAAAAAATCTGTCACTATAAATATAGCAATAATAGTGCCAGGAAAAGCATCTAATTTTGCCAGAGACAAAATTAAAAATTTTCAGGGTCTTGGAATGATGAACTGAAACTTTTACATGAAATTTAAAGGAGATAAGCAGAGTCAATTTTAAAAGACATTTAGGTAAATATGGATTTTGTGAGACTTGGCAAACATTTTAGGTGGGGGGGAGACTCATTATAGACTCAGTGTCCAAGGTTTTACTGGGGACTAGATGGGTACCGTCTGTTTAGCTCATACCAAAACTCCAGGCTGCCAAAGGCAATTAGGTGTGCAGCATAAATTTTACCGTTTACATAAACAGTTTAGGTGCAATAAACACCCTTTTCAGGAAGGGAATGGTGGGAACTCTATGAAACAAAGTTCTCATTTGCCAGTCAGAAGCCAGCCTTGGAAGCTGGCCTTTCTGAAGATAGCAGTCTCAGGGCTGCTATGTTAACTCTTTTCTGTAAGATTTTACATTGAATTAGGAGTTTGCCTGAATGGCCTTTGGTTATCTTTCCCATCTAAGATAATGGTTTTGTAAGTAACTTCTATTAATCAGAGAAAGTATCTGCGTTAGGGTCTTAAATTTTGAGCATAATTCAATATCTAAGATCAT
Source organism: Myrmecophaga tridactyla (assembly GCA_004026745.1). NCBI lineage: Eukaryota > Metazoa > Chordata > Mammalia > Pilosa > Myrmecophagidae > Myrmecophaga > Myrmecophaga tridactyla. The sequence goes on along the minus strand of PVIY010055162.1, from coordinate 3,071 downwards.
GAGGATGAAGGAGATTACTGTTGCATACACTAATTTCCCTAAGTGTTATTAACATGATTCTCTTGGATTTTTAATTTTTTTTTATTGTGGTAACATATGCAGAACTACATTTTCATCTATACAATTCATTGGTGTTAATCATATTCACATGTTGTGCTACCACCGACACCATCTATTAACAAAACTTTTCTATTAACCCAAACAGAAATTGTACTTTTTAAGCATTTAACTCCTCATTCCTCATCCTCACCCTTTGTTGTTACCCTGTAATCTACTTTTTGCATATTTTAGTTATTTCATATAAATCTGATCATATAATTTCTTTCCTTTTGTGTCATCACGGTTCATCCATGTCGTAGTGTATCTGAGAATGTTAGTCCTCCTTATGGCTGAATAATATTCCAGTGTATGTATATGCCATATTTTGTTTATCCACTCTCATCTGATGGTGAACATTTGGGTTGCTTCACCTTTTGGCTATTGTAAATAATGCTGTCATGAACATTGATGTTCAAATACCTGTTCAAGTCCCTACTTTCTGTTCTTTTGGATATTTACCTGGAACTAAGATTGCCAGGTCATTTGTTAATTTTTTTTTTTGGTATGCTGTATGGCAGGGTCACATTTCATTATTTTTCCATGTGCGTGTCCTGTTACTGCAGCACCATTTGTTGAATTTTTTATTTTGTTTTTTGTTTGTTTTGCTTGTTTGTTCTTTTGGGAAGTACATGGATTGGGAATTGAACCTGGGTTTCCCACATGACAGGCAAGAATTCTACCACTGAACTACCCATGCACCCACTATCTAGTAATTTTACATTTAACTTTCTGAGGAACTGCCAAACTGTTTTCCATACTGACTGAGGCATTTTACATTCCCACCAGCAAAGAATGAGTGTTCCTATTTCTCCACATCCTCACCAACAGCTATTTTCCATTTATTTATTTATTTTATGTATGTTGATATTTTAAATAACGGCCATCCTAGAGGGTATGAATGATATCTCATTGTGGTTTGGATGTACATTTCCCTAATGGTTAATGAAGTTGATGTGCTTATTGGACATTTGTATATCTTCTTTGGAGAAGTGTCTATTCAAGTCTTTGGCACATTTCAAAATTGGGTTGTCTTTGTTGTTGAGTTGTAGACATTCTTTGTATGTTCTAGATATAAAGCACTTATCAAACATTTTTTCCATATTCTATATTCCAAAAAGTTTTTCCATTCTATAGAATGTCTTTTTACTTTCTTGATAATGTCACTTAAGGTGTAAAGGTTTTTAATTTTAATGGCATCCAATTTATTTTCTTTTGTTGCTCATGTTCTTTGTGTAAAGTATAAGAATGCATTGCCTAATACAAAGTCCTGAAGCTATCCTCTTGATTTCTTGTAGGAGTTTTAATAGTTTTAGTTCTTATATTTAGGTCGTTGATCTACTTAAGTTCGTTTTTGTATATGGTGTTAGTTGTAGGTGTCCACTTTCATTCTTTTGTATATGGATATCCAGTTTTCAGAGCACCATTTGTGGACGAGACTATTCTTTCACCATTAAGTGGACTTGGCACCTTTATAAAAAGTCAGTTGGCCATATGTGAAGGTTTATTTCCAAACTCTCAGTTCTATTCCATTGTTCTATATGTCTCTCCTTGCACTACTACCACACTGTTTGGATTTCTGCACCTTTCTTTGTAATAATTTTTGAAATCAAAAGTTCAAATTTCCTAGTTTTGTTGTTCTTTTCCATGATGTTTTTGACAGTTTGGCACCCCCTTGCCCTTCCATATAAATCTGACGATTGGCCTTCCCATTTCTGAGGATGGCTTTTGGACTTTTGATTGGGATTACATTGAATCTGTAAACTAAGTAAGTCTTCCAATCCATGAATGTGGAAAATCTTTCCATTTATTTAGGTCTTATTTAATTTCTTTCAATAATGGTTAGTAATTTTCAGTGTACAAATCCTTTACATCCTTAAATTTGTTCCTAGATATATATATGATTCCTTTAGTTGCATAAGTGGAATTTTTTTCTTGATTTCCACTTCAGATTGTTCATTGTTAGTATATAGAAATACTTGATTTTTGCATGTTGATCTTGTACCCTGCCACTTTGCTGGAGTCATTTATTAGATCTAGTAGCTTTCTTATGGATTTTTCAGGATTTTCTATATATTGGATCATGTCATCTGCAAATAAAGAAAGTTTTACTTCTTCCTTTCCCATTTGGATGCCTTTTATTTCTATTTTTTGCTTGATTGCTCTAGCTAGCACTTCCAGTACAACATTGAATAGCAGTAGTGAAAATGGGTATCATCCTTCCTGATCTTAGGAGGAAGGCTTTCAGTCTTTCACTGTTGAGTATGATGTTAGGTGTGGATTTTTCATATGTGCCTTTATCATGCTGAGGAAGTTCCCCTCAATTTATATTCTGATGGTTTTATCATGTAAAGGGTACTGAATTTTGTCAGATGCCTTTTCTGCCTCAGTTGAGATAATCATGTTTTTTATCCTTCATTCTATTGGTTTCCATATGTTGAGCCACCTTTGTATACCTGAGATAAATCCCACTTGATCATAGTGTATAATTATTTTAATGTGCTGTTGGTTTCCATTTGCTAGTTGTTGTTTTTTTCTTCATGGGCAGGCACTGGGAATCGAACCTGGGTCTATGGCATGGCAAGTGAGAATTCTGCCTGCTGAGCCACTGTTGCACCTCCCCGTTTGCTAGTATTTTAAGGATGTTTACGTCTATATTCATAAGGAATATTGGTCTGTAGTTTTCTTTTCTTGTGATATCTTTAACTTTGGTATTAGAGTGATGTTGGCCTTATAGAATGCGTTAAGGAGTGTTCCCTCCTCTTCAGCTTTTTTGGAAGGTGTGTTAGTTAGATTCAGTTGTCAACTTGGCCAGGTGAGCATACCTAGTCTTGTTGCTGCGGACATAAGCCAAGGGTATGTGAACCTCATCTGTTGCCAATTACATCTGCAGTCAGCTAGGAGGCGTGTCTGCTGCAATGAGTGACGTTTGGCTTAATTGGCTGGTGCTTAAATGAGAGAATGCAACGTAGCAC
>PVIY010055161.1:0-13865 GCA_004026745.1 Myrmecophaga tridactyla | reverse complement strand
ATCATGTCCTTCCCACCCAAATATAAGTTCCATGAGGACAGGATGTTTTGTCTGTTTTGTTTAGTGTTATATTCCTTATGCCTAGAACAATACCAGGCATGTAGTAGGCATTCAGTAAATATTTGTCAAATGACTTGAATGAATGAATTTTCGTTAGGTTTTTATCTTGAGCTACCTTATTTTGGAAGTCACCTCAATAGGTCAGAATCGACATATGCTACTGCCTCAGCAGCTTTTTGTAAGTCCATTGTACACATTCCTGAGGAAGGTAAATGTTCCTGTGAGTTTAGTCAAAACCAGGGACTTGGGCCATGGTGGCTCAGTAGGCAGGAATGCTCGCCTGCCATGCCAGAGGACCCAGGTTCGATTCCCAGTGCCTGCCCATGTAAAATAAATAAATAAATAAAATTAAAAAAAAAAACAACCAAACAAACAAAAAAACAGGGACTTGAATTTTCTGAACATCCACGTCTCCATGGGTTCCCTGAGCCTTGGGGCATGCATCAGCTGATTTCCTGGTACAGAAGATGAGGCTTCTCACAGCCGGGGTTTAGCATGGCGTGAGGTGCAGGAGTTCTCGTGTGGAAGAAAGCAAGGGGAAAAAATGATATTCAGGAACTTGCCTGAGTGAAAACATCTGAATAAATACTGAAAAAAGGTTATAAACATGTGTCCAGTGAAAACTATTTTCTGGCAGCTCCAATGGAGCAAATTTGAGGCGTTTGATTCTTGCTCTGAAAAGGGACAGCTGAACAAATTTGTCCAAAGATGCTAAAAATAGTAACGCAATGGGGACCACTTTCTACTAACTCAGCGCCAGAAGCTTTTTCTAAACTACGTGAAAGTAGTTGCCAAATTGGTCACACAATGGCATATTCCATTTTGATCCCTTCGGTTAATTTTTGCCTTTTAACTTTTCGAGGGCCTCTTGTAAACTCTTGGCTCTCAGTCAGAGGCATCAATCAGCTTTTATTGTTGTCAGGACGCCAGCCAGCTTTTATTCTAGGCACCTCTTCACCAATGGAGGGTTTGCTCTCCTCTGCCACATGCAGGGCGCGGGGTGGGTGCTGCAGCCGTCCTCGGGGAGCTCATCCTCTGGTTGGGGAGAGAGAACGCAAGCGATGGGATGGTCGGAGCATGAGGCTTGAGGACAGTGTGGCAGCCTGGGCGCTGTGCCAGGACCTCGGGGATTACGAAGGATTATTTGGTCTGCCGTTCTGTCAGAGTTCAGAGGGAAGTTTCGAAGAGGATGAGGTAGGCTTTGTGTGTGACTTTGAAGCCTCAGCAGTTAGGATGGGGAGAGGCAGAGCAGACATTCTGACCGAGGGATATGCTGGGCAGCCTGGGTTTCAGCCTGCATGGGGCCAACAGACCTTCAGTCAGATGGCCTTAAATCCTGAATGTGTCGGGCCAGCATGCACCTCTGACATTATTATGTGTCTTCTCTTTGTCCCTCCCACATCATCCACTGCCAGGAGAGGACTCAGTTTCTCTATACAAGCCACGTGTGCATAATTGCTCGTGACTTGGTGCTGTTGGTTAACCATCTTGGGTTGAATCTCAGACCAACTTTTCTTTTCTTTTCCCCACCCACTCATGCTGGCTTCTAGATGGCCTTTGGGATGTTCCTGGATTTACCTGGCCCTCCAGAGAGAGCTGCAAGGACTTGCTGCCCTTGGCTCCCTTGTCTGGCCCACTTTCCCCTTCAGTATCATTTCTTGCTGTTCTCCCACTTCCATCCTGTGCTCCAGACAAAGGGGCTGCCTTAAATTTTTCTTGATTGAACATACGCTCTGCGTTCCCATTTCCCAGCTCCCGTTTCCCACTTGTTCTTTTGGCCTGAAAGTCTCCCCCTCCCCGCCTCACGCCCCACCCCCAAGGCACTGCCTATGGGGAAGTGCTCCCACAGGGCAGCCTCTCCAAGCAGCAGGCTGCTTCTGCCTCGACCTTTGAAGCCCTGAGTCAGGCCAAATGATGTGAACTCTAACTTTTTTTTAATAAAATCTGAAAACACTTGGAGGGGCAAGAATGATTCCTAGGCAGCCAAGCGTTTCTACTATGTGAGTAAGAGTCAAGTAAATGGGTTTGGAGTTGTGCTAATGAAACACTGTTTAGAGCTATCTCCCAGGAAGCTATTGTAGATCTTATTTGTGTTAAACCTTGGCTTTTTGGCTTCTTACCTTAATTCAAGACTGGTTTCTTAACCAGTCCTAATCTGTGCCTGTCCTAATCTCTCTTACATCTTAAGCTCTGGGACCTAAACTTCTTCCTGAGAAGTGAGCAAGCCATGTAAGGTGAGGTAGATGAGGGTTTCTCTGCTGCATTGAGTTGGGTTAATAAGGTATGTGATGGTTACTGTTCATGTGAAACTTGGCTAGATTATGGTGTCCAGTTGTTTGGTCAAGCAAGCACTGGTCTTATTGTTAACTGTGGGGGTGTTTCATGGTTCTAAATCACTAGTCAGTTGGTTGCATCTAAGACTGATTACATCTACAGTCAACAATGGCTTTCAGCAATGAGAGGCATCTCCTCATCCAATCAATTGGAGGCCTTAAAAGGAGAACTGAGGATTTCAGTAGTTGGAATAATTTCTGTCTGCATTTCAGTCAGGCAGCTTCTCCTGGAGAATTCATGAGTCATTAGCATTCCCACCTTGCGGCTTCTCCTGGGGAATTCAGCGTCATCTTCATCAAGTTTTCAACTTGAGGCCTACCCTGTGGAATTCAGACTTGCTAATTCCCACAATTGCATGAGCCAGTTCCCATAAAAATCTCTTAATATTTACATTTATATCTTCTATTGGTTCTGTTTCCCTGGGGAGCCCTGACTAATACAAGGTGCAATATTGATTTTTTTAAGGTATCATCTATCACATAATAAGGTTGTCCATTGCAGTCATTTATCACAGAGCTATGGAATTTGGAGAATAAATAAATACCCACAATAGGAGTGAACTTCTGATTTGAGCTGATTTTGTGGCTAACCTCAGGTAAACTCTTTCTTACAATGCTCCTGCACCCTGCCTCCTAGGCTTGTCTCTTCAACATGGGTGTAGGGGCAGGCGGGCCATGCAATTGCTTGCTCTCATGCACTGAGCAGCCATCGCATGCTGGACTCTCCGCCAGGCAGAGGAGGGGATCAGATACAGGGTCTATCCTTATGACTTCATTTTTTAGTGGAGGAATTAGACATTGTCATAAATATGCAAACACCTGTCATGCAAGAAAGATAGGGACCCATATACCTTGGAGGGTTGACTAAGATAATAAATGTTTGTTGTTTTAAGTCATTAAGTTTTGGGTTAATTTGTTATGTAGCAATAGATAACTAACTTAGGGGATATGATATAATACAGAGTGGTGGGATTGTAAAAAAAATTCCTCTGGCTAAGGAATTTGGGAAGGCATTGGAAGTGTGTGGCATTTGAGCAAGGCCTACCCTTTTTTTTTCCATAGAGTGGCATCTTCTCCCACAAAGAGTGTGCCCCCTATAAGGTGAACCATTGTGCTTGACAGAGGCCCATCAGGTAGTCCTATTTTCCAAGGTGATTAGAGGACAAGCTGTTTTTCTAAAGTCTGGCCTCTGAGGACCTCCACATCTTCTGTTGGGGAGGATAAGATGTGTTATTACCTCGATCCTGCCTGCCCAGTGTGAGCGTGGCATCTCTGATGAAGGATGGGTCTTCTAGGCCCAGAGGGCCTCCATCTGTGGTGCCACCATCCATGTGTGAGGCTGCTTGGCACACTGAATGCTGACTAGAGGTGACATCTGGGAACCCACAGGCCTCTTACCTGCTGTGCTCCTTGGACCTGTGTTCCTACTGAGGGCTCCCTGGGCAGTTTCTCACCAGCTCTGAGATGGGCCTCATGACTCATATTCCAGGAGAGTAGACGAGTTTGAAGACCTAGGCATGGCCTTATTAAGTCTTCTCTGAAACTTTTTTCCCCTCTCTAATTTGAACATGGAAAATTTTAATTATATGCTAAAGTAGAGAGAAAAATAAAACGAACCTCTATGTACCTGTCACCCAGCCTCAATAGTTATCAACTCATGGTCAGTCTGATTGCATGTGTACTGCTACCCAACTCTCATTATTTTGATGCAAGTACTAGATGTCATACTATTATTTTATTCTTCAATACTTTGATCTCTGACAAGCTAAGTACTTTACTTAAACATAATATCTTTATCCCATTTAATGAAATTAACAGTAATTCCTTATTATCATGTTAATATCTAAGCAGTGTTCAAATTCTTCACTTGTTTCAGAAATGTGTTTTTATAGGTTTCTTCAAATCAGAATACAGACGCATTTGTTTGGCTGACTCTTGAGTCTCTCTCTCTCTTTAATCAAACTTTTTATTTTAGGAGAATTGTAAACTCACATGTAGTTGTTAGGAAATAAGACAGAGAGATCCTTTATGCAGTTTCTTTCAGTGGTGCCGTCTTGCAGAAGTGTAGTTCATTGTCACAGCCAGCAGGTTGACATTGCTATGTCAACATTGCTGGAATGTTCCCTCACAAGGATCCCTCCTGTCCGCTAGCCACAGTCACCTCCCTCCCTGCCGCCTGGCCCAAAACCCTGGCCAAAATGGATCTGTGCTCCCTTTTGATGATTTTGTCATTTCAAGAACGTTAGATACATGGAATCGTAAATTGTGTAATCTTTTGGGATAGGCATTTTCACTCAGCACAATTCCCTGGAGATTCATTCAAGTTGTTGTGTGTCTTAATAGCTCATTCCTTTTTATTGCTGAGTAATTTGTATGGATGTACCACAGTTAGTTTAAGGACATCTTGTCTGTTTCCAAGTTCTGGCTAGCATGGGTAAGACTGCTATGTGCATTTGTATACAGGTTTTTGTGTGAACGTAAGTTATTGTTTCCCTGGGATAAATTGCTTGGTCATATGGTAATAGCATGTTTTGTTTTATAAGAGACTGCCCAAGTGTTTTCCAGAGTGATTGTACCATTTTACATTCTACCAGCAAGGTGTGAGTGTTTCCTAAGTCTCTTTTATTTTATTCTTTTAAGTTTTTACTGAGGTGGAATTCAAGTAACATAAAATTGGCCATTTTAAAGTGAACAGTTCAGTGGCATTTGGTATATTCACAGTGTTGTGCAAGTGCTGCCTCTGTCTGGTTGTAAAACATTTCATTACCCCAAAAGCAAACCTGATTCAGCAGTGCTCTCCAACCCCCTACCCTGAGCCCCTGACAACCACCAGTCTGTGTTCTGTCTTTATGGATTTATTGCTTTGGATATTTCATATGAATGGAAACTTGAGTCTCTTTAATCTATAGATCTGCTCTCTTCTGTTTTTATTATTCTGATCTGCAAACTGGGGATAAAATCTTGGTCTCTGATTATCTTGCGCAATTCAGGTGATTTACATAAAACAGTTTTATAAATTGTCCCTAACTGGGACTGTCCGTATCTTCCTTTTATGTGTGTACCTGAAAATGGTGTCATAGAATCTTAAGTGATGTAGACATTTATTAGCTGTCCACTCCTGCATTTCCTAGCCTGGCTGGATTCTGCAGGGCAGCTGGGGCATGAGGGTGCCTGTAGGTCAAGCATGTTAAGTTTAGCTTGGCCTCTAAATGATGGGCAAGAGTGAGACACTCGAGTTCCCTGAGCAGCCTCTGAAGACTGTGGTCCTGGCTAACAGGCTAGACGCAGTCTGGTTTCTGACACGACCAGTCTGGCTGCTGGAAATGGTGCTGCAGGCCGGCCTCTTACTCACTCTGGTCTGGCTGGCACAGAGGTGCCACCATGTGTGTTGCGCAGAGGGGACTGGGGTATGAAAGTTGACCTTTCCACCACGTATCTGTGCCAGATTTCCTTAAGATGGCAATTTTCTCCCAACACTGTGTGTGGCAAATACCAGGCTCTATTAGAAGCAAAAACGTGGAGCTTTTAAAAGCACTTCACTTGTCTCCTCCTTTATGCTGTGTCTAACACAACTATAATTTCCTCGTCATCCTTTCCTCTCCCTTACAGAGCTGTTGACTGATGCCCCTAAGGTTGGTGTCAGCCTCTACACCGATGGCTGACCTGACTAATGTGTCCCCAAATTCCTTGAAGCCCAACAGCTACCCAGCTTGACCAGCTCCATCGGCATCCAAGGTGATGGTACCAGCACACTGTGGAGGTGGGTTATGAGGAGTAAATAATAGGCTGATGGGAAAAAACAAAACAAAACATGTTGTTGAGGAATCATATTGAAAAGATACTATTACAGCAGAGAGAATGCATCTGTTAGGCCTCTTGTACTTTATTTTAAAGGCCTGAATGATTGCTAGATCTCTGTTCTTGTATTTTAGAAAACGAGTTTTTTATTTTGTTAGATTCCCTTTTTTGGTGGGTCTTCTTTAGTGCTGGCAATACCCTCTTCTGCATCACTATCAATCCCAGGCCTGGAGTTGGGATTGTGTCACTGCTCTTTCTCTGTCTCTCTCTGTCTTTAAGGTAAAACTTTATTCGTTACCAGACAATGTGATCATGTACATAGAAAATCCTAAATTCACAAACAAACAAAAAACTTCTAGAACAAATAAGTGAATTTAACAAGGTCATATGAAATAAAGTCAATATGCAAAAATCAATTACATTTCTATATACCAGCAACAAACAATTAGAAACAAAACATCATTGTAAGAAATCAAGGAAGCTTTAGTAGTGATACGGTGTGTCTGCAGATTAGATTAGAAGATGCAATATTCACAAGATGTCAATTCTTCTCAATATCTCTGCTCTCTTGAAGGATACATGGACCCCAAAAAGGTTTTCAGTGAAGTGGAATGGTGGGTACAAGCCACTCAGTTAAACAAATACTGGGCGGTTGAAGCCTCAGGAGTGTTGGGACTCTGGCATAAGTGCTCATAGTAATGTAGGACTGAGATGTGAGCAAGAATTGTAGCCAAAGGGCAATTAGTAGCGTGTTTAGAAGGCTGTTCTGCAGGGAGCACATCCTCTTTATGGCATTGTGACTTAGCAGCAGCCTTTCTGAGGGCAGTCAGTTTTAGGGCAGCGAGTGCAGTCTCTGAGGAGCCTGAGGGGAGGGAGGGTGAGGAAGATTCTTTAGCACGCAATCCCATTCTTTGTTTCTTGGTTTCTTTGGCACTGTTTTATGACTGCCATGGAGATAGGCGGCTCTGTGAGGAATGCTAAGATGCACCCTCCACCACCTGTTGTTCCTGCAGAGCTTGCAGGTCAGTCAGAGAGAAACCCTGTTTTAGTTAGTAAAAGCTGCCAGAATGCGATATACCAGAACTGGAACGGCTTTTAAAAAGGGGAAGTTAATAAGCTATAAGTTTACAGTTTCAAGGCCGTGAAAATGTCCAAGTTAAGGCAAGGCGATAAAAATATCCAAATTAAAGCATCCAGGGAAAGACACTTTGGTTCAAGAAAGCAGATGACATTCAGGGTTTCTCTCTCAGCTGGAAAGGCACATGGCAACATTTGCTAGCTTTCTCTCCAGGCTTCTTCAGTGGCTTCCCCAGGGCTCTGTCTGTTCTGTTGGCTCTGACGGTTCTGGTGGCTCTAAAGCTTTTTCCAAAATGGTTCCCCATTAAAGGGCTCCAGTAAGCAACCCCACCTTGAATGGGTAGAGACACATCTCCATGGAAACCACCTAATCAAAAGTTATCACCCACAATTGGGTGGGTCTAATCTCCATGGAAACAATAAAAATGATCCTACCTAGCAAATATTGAATGAGGATTAAAGGATATGGCTTTTCTGGGGTACACAGCAGATTCAAACTGGCACAGACCCCATTTCCAGTTATTCTCTCCCAGCTGCCCTTCCCCTCTCCATTCTTGCTGCTGTCTGTTTGGATCAGGTCCCCATTAGGTAATAATAAATGCCATTGTTTGCAGAGGAGAGACATATGATGAGTGCCTTATTATGTGTATTTTCTTATTTTATCCCCCATAAGCCTGAGAGAGGTGCAACTTCCTACTGCATAGGTGAGGAACATTGAGTTTAGAGGGATCAGGCAAATTGCTTCAAGACACAGGAGCTGGACTGGAGTTGGACTTCCTGACTCCAGCACCTGTGGTCTCTAGCAATGAAAGGAGAGCTGGGTGATTCACAAACCTCAGTGGGGTTTAGTCAAAAGTTGTCCTGGGTGCATTCATTCTCACAAACAACTTTCAAAGACAGTTAGCCGTGCACAACCCACAATAACCAGGTACAAAGAAAACAACGTGCAGTGAGTAAAAACCAGAAAAAACAAGTGACAGCAAAAGTAGACCCTAAAAAGCTTCAGACGCTGGAATGGAGATATTCAAGGTTATAAAAGATGTATGCTAACCATGTTTAAAGAAACAAAAGACAAGCTTGAAAATATCTGTAAGGAATCAGGAAATCATAAAAAAAGACCTAACATATTTGAAAAAGAGCCAAATAGAACTAAAGAAATAAAGAGTATAGTAATCAAAATTAAAAGCTTTGGATGGTCAATTTTTAAAAAAAAAATCTAAAAAAATGTAGATTTGTGAAGGAAACCAGGACATGAATTCCTTTATTTCTTTTTTCCTGCCCTCAATTCCCCATAGTTCAAAAGTAAGCATTGTAAATAGATTGGTGTGTTTCATCATAGATCTTTCTCTCTGTATTTATAAACACACATATGCCAATACACAGTAAAATTTTTTAAAAATATGGATGGAATTAAGCTCTATGTATTGACCTGCAACTTGCTTTTGCTTTTTTTTTTTCACTTGATAACATGAAAGAAAATATCAATATCAATAAAGATAGATATACTACTGTGCCCGTTTGAATTTATAATATACCCCAAAAAAGCCATGTTTTAATCCTGATCCAATCTTGGGGGGGGGCAGCTGTTCTTTAAAATTCTGATTCAATATTGTAGGGTGGAAACTTTTGATTAGATTATCTCCATGGAGATGTGGCATGCCCAATTGTTTGATAAGTTTGACTTGATAAGTTTAGTGGAGGAAACATTTTGGAGAGAGCTCAGAGCAGAGCAGATGCAGATGCTTGGAAAACAGTTACTTCCGAGACATGGATGTTTGGAGATGCTTGACGTGCCCACAGAGAGAGAAGATGCCTAGACATGGGCAGAGACCAGCAGACGTCGCCATGTGCCTTCCCTTGAGAAGCTAAGCAAGCCTGAACCCAGAGTTGGGTCCCAGAAGAACTGAGTGAAGGCCCATACATGCTTAGAGAGGAAACTACTGCCATCAGAAGCTGGAAGCAATGAACCAGGAACAAGGACCAGCAGATGCCATCCATGTGCCTTCTGAACTGACAGAGGTGTTTCAGACAGCATCAGCCTTTCTCCAGTAAAGGTAACCTCTTGTTGGTGCCTTAATTTGGACACTTTTACTTCCTTAGAACTGAAAACTTGTAACTTATTAAATTCCCTTTTTAAAAGCAGTTTCATTTCTGGTATATTGCATTCTGGCAGCTTAACAAACTAAAACAACTACATTGATGAAGCTCATTTTAATTCTGTTTTTCATTGTTGTTGTCTTATTTTTGATCACATACACAGGATATAAAATTCAGAATGTAGGAAAGGGTATAGAGAGAAAATAAGTCTCCTTCTTAATGCTCATTCCCTGCCACTAAGTTCTCAACTTCCTAGAAGGGTTCTCTATTTTTTTTCACTTAACAATATATTTTGATGATAGTTCCAAATCAGAGAGTATAGGGATGCCTCATTCTTTTTATAGATACAGTATGTTTCATTGTGTAGAATTTAATTTTTTTAACTAGCCCCATGTTGATGGATTTTTAGATTATTTTCCAATTTTGCAATTTAAAACACTGTTGTAGTTGCTGTCTTGTTCAAAAATGATTTTATACATATGTAATATATATTTTTTGATAAATTCAAAGAAATGGAATTGCTGAGTCAAAGGTATGTGCATTTTTAATTTTGATAGACATTGCCAAATTGCCCTCCCTGGTGATTATACCTGTTTACACTTCTATCAGCAGTAATTGAGATTGTCTGTTTTCCTATACTTTGGCCAACTCTGAATATAAGCAAGCTATTTCAGCTTAGCCAATTTGATAGGTAGAAATTATATATCAATGGGCTATTAATTTTTCTCGTTTTGAGTGAAATGGGTATCCTCTCACATGATAAGGACCACTGAATTTCCTTTTCCATGAACTGTCCATTTTTCTATTAACTTGTTGACTGCTTTTACTGATTTCAAGGAGCTCTTTATTTATTAAGGAAATTAGCGTTTTTGTCCCTGCTATGCATTAAAAATGTTTTTTTTTACAGTTTGCAGTTTTTCTTTTGACTCTTTTTCCTCTGAAGATTTTTTAAAAATTTATTTTGTCAGATACATCAAGTTTTTGTTTTGTGACTTTTAGAATTGGGGTCACACCTAGAAAAACCTTCACTCTAAGATTGTATAAATGACATTATTCCATGATTTCTGTTGAAACATTTTGTAAATTGTAGTGTGTTAGAGAAATGCACTATTATTATCCTTAAGAATAGTCTTGGCCTACTTCCCTCTCTTAATTAATCTAAAATAGCTCTTCTTTAGGGATAATACAAGTGGCTATCTTCTGTTCCAGAAGATTGGGAACTGTGGATTTGATAGTCTCAGGGTGTCCAGTTAACTTGGGATTTTGGACCCAGAGTTGACAGTGTTCTCAGGATTCCTAAGTTTTCACCTTTTGGGGTTGCTGATAGACATGGCAGTCTACACATATGTGAGTAAACAATTGAAGAAAATGGAAGAGATTTGAAGATGGATGAGATGGTAGGCAATGCAACCCATAGCTAAGGCTTCCTCTTCCTTGGACGGGGTTTGGATGAGTACTGCCAGCATTTGCTCCTGAGATTCTCTCTGTTAATGTGTTATATCAGATAAATGCCATATTTGTCAGTCAGGTACCTAGTTGGTCTCTTTAAGATGGCATTGTAATCTCTACATCATTCCATTGTCTGTTGATTTTAGGATTAGTTTTCAATGTTCATGTTTATATCTTTTGTTTCCTTGTTAGTTGGGGAGAGTCTCTCTATAGCTCTTTGTGTAGATACCTGGAGTAAAGTGGGACTTAACACATCAGTAACTCATTCCAAGTTGGTAGTTTGCTTTGACCAATCCCTTTGTATTCTTGGCTGTCAGTTAGTTCCCCATTACTTGTGCTGATGGATGGAAGGAGCTGAGTCCCAAACTTGGATTAATCAGATTGCTGAGACTTTCGGCCTTTCTGGGACTCAGGCTATGATACCTGTCTGCCTTAGGTCCATGGCAGACCAGCCCAGCTGAAATTTCAGTCTGGAAGATCTGCCAGGATAGCTGTTTTACCTGATGTTTTTTTTTTTTACCTGAATTTGCTAGCTGCCGGAATACAATATACCAGAAACAGAATGGTTTTAAAAAAGGGAATTTAATGAGTTGCTAGTTTACAGTTCTAAGGCCAAGAAAATGTCCCCATTAAAACAAGTCTATAGAAATGTCCAATCAAAGGCATCCATCCAGGGAAAGATACCTTGGTTCAAGAAGGCCTATGAAGTTCAGGATTTCTTTCTCGAGTAGAATGGCACATGGCGAACACAGAATTTCTCTCTCATCTGGAAAGGCAAATGGTGAACACAGTCAGGGTTCCTCTCTCATCTGGAAGGGCACATGGTGAGCATGGCGTCATCTGCTAGCTTCTTCTCCTGGCTTTCTATTTCATGAAGCTCCCCGGGAGGCATGTTCCTTCTTCATCTCCAAAGGTTGCTGGCTGGTAGACTCTGCTTCTCGTGGCTGTGTCATTCTTCTCTGCTCTCTCCGAATCTCTTATTCTCCAAAATGTTTCCTCTTTTATAGGACTTCAGAAACTAATCAAGACCCCCCCCCCGAATGGGTGGAGACATGTCAACACCTAATCCAGTTTAACAACCACTTTCAATTACATCACATCTCCAGGGAGATGATCTAATTACAGCTTCAAACATACAATGCTGAATAGGGATTAGAAGAAACGGCTGCCTTTACAAAATGGGATTAGGATTAAAACATGGCTTTTCTAGGGGACACACATCCTTTCAAACCAGCACACCTGAGATACACCAAAAGTGTGAAAAGCCAGTGGGGCACACCCAAGACAGGGTGCTTGTCAAAGGAAAGTCTGAGACTCTAGTACCATTTCCAAGTCCAGAGAGGTAGAAATGGGATTATCAACAAGGAATAGCATTTTGATAGGACTTGGATAAAGTGAGTATAGAATTAGAGAGGAGGATCTGGGACTGTTGGTGCTTGCTTTTGTGGTTACATGGTTTGAGAGTGTGCTGGATGGTTTAAAGGCAGAGGGTTGAGATGGACTCCCAGAGAGAGACAGCTGTAAGGAATGTTCCGGAAGCAAATGGGTTAAAAATGTATGCTGGAGACATCCAGCATGTATAGATCACCTTTCTGTGTATGCACTGAGGACTCTTCCTAACATGCATCCTTGGTGTGCCAGCTTGAAAGGATTATGTTCCCTGAAAAGCCATGTCTTAATCCTGATCCATCTTGTGGAGGCATCCTTTTCTTTAAATCCCTATTCAGCACTATGGGTTGGAAACCTGATTAGATTATCTCCACAGAGATGTGACACACCCAGGTGTGGGTATTAAACTTTGATTAGAAAAAGATGTGACACCACCTATTCCAGGTGGGTCTTAATTAGTTTACTGGAATCCTTTAAAAGAGGAAACATTTTGGAGAGACCCATGAGAGAGCCATGAGAACCATGAGAGCCCACACAGCCAGAGACCTTTGGAGATGAAGAAGGAAAACACCTCTGGGGAAGTTTCATAAAACAAGAAGCCTAGAGAGAAAGCTGGCAGACATCCCCATGTTTGCCATCTGCCTTTCCGGTAGAGAGAGAAACCCTGAACTGCATTGGCCTTTCTTGAGTAAAGGTAACCTCTTGTGGGTGCCTTCATTTGGACATTTTTATAGACTTGCTTTAATTGGGACCTTTTCAAGGTCTTAGAACTGTAAGCTTGCAACTTAATAAATTCCCCCTTTTAAAAGCTGTTCTGTTTCTGATATATCACATTCCAGTAGCTAGTAAACTAGAACATTTGGGAAATCCTGACTTCTTCAACCCAAATGATTTGAAGGGGCATTAAATTTCATGCCCTCTTTACAGATGAACCCAGAAGTTTTGTGGTTTCACGTAAGATTTCAAAGGGACGCTTCTGACCATCCAGGCCAGTGGACCTCAATAAGAGGATTGATTAGCATCCTGGAGTCTTTTTCAGAATACTTTTCCTGGTTCCAGCATGCAGAGCTTTTTCTTTTAATTAGGGTCGAATTTATATTAAGTAAAAGTAGAGATTTTAGAATCAGTAGATCTGGGTTGTATCTGGACAGGGCTATCCCAAAAAAATTCTCTGAATAAAACTGATATATATCTCCAATTGAGAATCTTCATTTAAAAAAAGATTTTGCTGATTTTACTGATAGAGTAAACTGAGGCCCAGAGACATGATTAGTCGTAGAGCAGAAAAGCACATTGGACATTAGAACTTGTATTGGGCCCTACACCTGAAGTCAGGTTTCTCTCTTATAGTCCAGGGCTCTTGCCACCAAATGACTGCACCATCCTTAGACTAATGAGTCACTGATGAAGTCAGAATAGAACCAGACTTCTTTTTTTTTTTTTTTTAATATAATTCTTTCTTTTTAATTATTATTATTTTTTATTAAAAAAATTTTTTTAAAATACCAAAAAACACCAAATGCAAACATTCTTAACTTTTGATCATTCCATTCTACATATATAATCAGTAATTCACAATATCATCACATAGTTGCATATTCATCATCATAATCATTTCTTGTAACATTTGCATCTATTCAGAAAAAGAAGTAAAAAGAAAAC